>QAXD01000162.1:333707-349125 GCA_004335575.1 Haematococcus sp. NG2 | reverse complement strand
TGCAGGTGACATCCACCCCAACGACATCTGCCAGGGCCAGCTGGCAGGGCCAGCTTGATGTTCTTGTTCTCATTCGTGCTGTTGTTCTCGTTCTTGTTGTTGTTCTTATTACTATTCCTTCCCCTTGATTGCAGGTGACATCCACCCCAACGACATCTGCCAGGGCCAGCTGGGGGACTGCTGGCTCATGAGCGCGTGCGCGTGCCTGGCAGGACAGGAGGGGGCGGTACAACGCTGCTTCCTCACACGTGAGGCTCATCCTGTACTGCTGTACTGCTGGCCCATTGGTCTTCTGTACTGCTGTACTGCTGGCGGTACTGCTGACAGCACTGCTGATCTTGTACCGCTGTGTCCCTGTGGACCCCATGTACTACTGCACTGCTGACAGTACTGCTGATACTTGTACCGCTGCCCATGTGGTCCCCTTGTACTGCTGCACTGCTGGCCCAGTGGTCTTGAGTGTACCGCTGTCCCTGTGGACCCCCCGTACTGTTGAAATGCTGCTGGCTCTTGATTGTATCGCTGTCCCTGTGGACCCCCTGTGCTGATCACATCAAGAGCCTGTACAAGCAAGCCACGTTGCCACGCGCTTGCTGTATGTCCTGCCCCTGTCCTGCCCATGTACTGCCCGTGTACTGCCCGTGTGCTGCCTGTGTACTGCCCCTGTACTGGCCCTACACTGCCCATGTACTGCTTGCATACTGCCCCTGTATTGCCCTGTACTGCCCTGTACAGGCGAGTACACGGCGTACGGGAAGTACAAGATCCGGCTGTACGACGGCCGGAGCCAAAAATGGACGACGGTGGTCATCGACGACTGGTGCGCGGGCTGAACAGCTGGATGATGATAATAGTAATAATAAGAATGCTATAAGAGTGTTATAATGATATTAGTAGTAAACAGCTAAACAGCTGGATGAACAGCTAAACAGCTGGAATAGGCTGGAACAGCTGGATAAACAGATGGAAGAGCTGAACAGCTGGATAAACAGCTGGATGAACAGCTGAATGAACAGCTGAACAGCTGAACAGCTAAACAGCTGTGACACTGCACCCCCCTGCAGGGTGCCCGTGTCGCGCACCAATGGTCAGGCCATCTTTGCCAAGCCCAACGGGGACGAGGCGTGGGTGCTGCTGCTGGAGAAGGCGATGGCCAAGTTCAAGGCGAGTGGATAGTAGTACAAGCTGTGTTCTTGTTACTAATATGCTTTCTGATTACGGTATCATTATGCTTGCATATTTGCAGTGTAAAATCACACCACTGGCCACAGGGCTCCTGTGCTTGCACCTACAATTGCTGCTTTATAATAAGTTCGTTTGTATATTTTTTACGTTAAGCAAGAAACATTATCATTCATAAAATCACACCGCTGGCCACAGGGCTCCTATGCCGGCTGGATGGCTGCTGCTTTTAAGCCCTTGCTTCACATTATTTATACATACGGTGGAAAAGAAACATTAGCATTACTACAATCAGATTCCCTTGCTCCCTTCACATAATGTATTTTGTGGAAAAGAAACATTATCATCACTCAAATGTAAAATCACACCACTGGCCACAGGGCTCCTATGCTGCGCTGGATGGCTGCTGATTTGAGTCCCTTGTTCCCTTCATATCCTTTTGACGGTGGAAAAGAAACATTATCATCACTAAAATGTGAAATCACACCGCTGGCCGCAGGGCTCCTATGCTGCGCTGGATGGAGGGTCCACTTTGTGGGCACTGGAGGCCCTCACGGGAGACTACGTGTTCAAATTCAAAATGGAGGGGGCCACGGTGCGCACTCTGTGTTGTTATTATTAGTGTTGTTGTTGTTATTGCTGTTGTTGTTGTTGCTGCTGCTGCTGTTGCTGTTGCTGCTGCTGTTGCTGTTGCTGTTGCTGCTGTTGTTGTTGTTGCTGTTGCTGCTGCTGCTGTTGTTGTTGCTGTTGCTGTTGCTGTTGTTGTTGTTGCTGCTGCTGCTGCTGCTGTTGCTATTGTCAAATGCGGTACGCAACACCAGCATGTGTTCAATACGCAATGCAAAAACCCTTGGGTTTAGACCTAAAACTTGGCTATGTGTGCGGTACGCAGTGGAAGCGGTACGACCTGGTGCACGGAGGGGGCCCAAAAGCAGACGTGATGCTCGCACCCACGCGTGACGAGCTGTCCCAGGACGAGATGTTTGAGACGATGCTGTTCTACGCGCGACGGTGCGTCTGGAGTCCGATCGGTCACACTTATGTTCCTCTTCATGTTACACGAGCCTTCAGCCAGTCACGGGCTGATCAGCATTTCATCGCACTTGCAGTCACACTTGCAGTGACGCACTTGCCAACACTCGGGTGACAGCGACCTGCATCGGTGGCACACACTTCCATCTGACCCTTCAAACCCTAAACCCTGAATCTTGAACAACACACGCTTCAATCCAAACCTTCAAACCCTGAACGCTACACTCTAAACCCTATCAACAACCCTGAACTACAGTACTGTGGTGCATCCACAATTGACCACAACATCAACAACAACAACAACAACAACAACAACAACAACAACAACAACAACAACAACATGTGTGACTTCTGACTTGTGTGTCTATTAGTAGTAATAATAGTATTAGTATTGTTAACAACCTGTGTGCTGTTTGTGCCCACAGGCGGTCCGTCATCGCCGCCTCCACAGGCAGCGGCAACGACACTCAGTCGGTCAACGGCATCGTGCAGGTGCGCGACAGAATACCTGTGCTTCAGTTTACTGGTGCGTACCATCAGCGTAGCTGTCCGTAACGCCTGTACCGCGGTGTAGCTGTGTGTTCCGCCTGCATGGCGGTGTTCCTGTGTGTACTGCCCGTACCGCAGTGTACCTGTCCGTACTGCTAGTGCTAGAGCGTGCCACTCTGTACTGCGGTGTGTCACTCTGTGCTGGCTGTACCGCAGCACACATCTATGTACCGCCTGTACCGCAGGGCCATGCATGCACCACCTGTACCCAAGGGTACCTGCGTGTACCGCTATGTACCGCTGTTTGTACCGCCTTTGTACTGCCTGTACCGCAGGGTCACGCGTACGCGGTGGTTGCTGTGAAGGAGGTGGGGGGCTTCAAGCTGCTGCGGCTGCGCAACCCCTGGGGTACCTTTGAGTGGCAGGTGTGATGTGGTGGGGTGCCCGTACTGCCTGTACTGCGCGGCATGTACTGCACCAATTGTACTTTGCTGCCTGCACTGCACCGATTTTACTGTGCTGCCTGCCGTGCACCAACTGCACTGTTCTGACTGCACTGCAACAACTGTACTGTACTGCATGTACTGCACCGATTGTACTGTCCTGACTGTACCACCCCGTACGGCTGTGCCCTGTTCGCGTGCTGTCCTCAACCCTAAGCCCTGAACCCTCAGCCCTGAACCCTGAACAATCGCAGGGCGCGTGGGGCGACAACAGCCCGCTATGGCGGCAGTACCCCAAGGTCGCGCGTGCGCTTGACTTCCGGCCATCAGACGACGGCGCGTTCTGGATGGAGTGGAAGGTGTGAGGGGGTGTGATGGGGTGTGAGGGAATGTAAGTGGAGGTGTGAGGTTGGTGCGAGACGTGTAAGGTCCGAAGGAACGAGTGAGGGGCAGTGTGTGACTGTGTGTGTGTGGGGGGGGGGTGTTGAGTGAGCCAGTGAGGCATGAGGGGGTTGATGGTGTGAGTGGCGTCTGGATAAAGTTGGGGGGTTCTGAGGCACGGGAGTTGTGAGGGAGTGTGAGGTTGAGGGGAGGTTGGTGTGAGGGGAGGTGTGACCTGGAGTCATGTCTGCCATGTGACGTGTACCGCCTGTCATGTGATGTGTACCGCCTGTACCGCCCGCAGGACTTCCAGCAGTACTACAAGTGCCTTGACTTTTGCATGCGCACAACGGGTTGGGAGGATCTGCGGCTCGACATGTGAGTGATGCTGACATGAGATGAAAGGGAAAGGGAACCCGCAGCAATGTGGGCTGAACGTACCGCGCGTGTAGTGCTTGTGTACTCCAGCCAGGAGCAGTGGAAAGTCACAGCAGCACACAAGCCACAGCTGTCTGCCCTGCTCCCCATGCACACACGGCGGAACCATGATGCAACCACCCCGGTCAAACCTGGTCAAACCCCAGTCAAACATGGTCAAACGTGCCTGCGCGCAGCCACGAGCAGTACCCGTGCTGTGGGCCCACCTGGGGCTGCTTCACGGGCTGCCTCTCCTTTTGGCTCTGTTGCAAGGTGGGTGCGTTGATTGTAATAACAATGATGATAATAATGATGATACAAGGTGGGTGTGTGGGTGATTCCTTGCCTCAATCAAACCAGTGTTGCAAACCCTAAAACACGCTCTCAAGCCCTGACCCGTCCTTCAGAAGTGCTGGTGTGTGCGTGCAAGCGTGTCCTAACACCCCTGTGGCACTGATGCGCGCGCGCGCGTTGCGTGTCCGCACCACATGACCTAATAATAATAACACGGCGTTTCACAGATGTTTCTGCAGTCATAAGCCAAACATCCATATGCCTAGGAAATAGTTCTGAAACGCACCGCATGACCTATGGCCCCATAAACCCTCAGCCCTGAACCTGGCGTCCTGCAGCACAGTGTGCGAGCGTGCATGCGTGCGTGCGTGTCCCAACACCCCTGTGGCACTCATGTGCGCGCGCGCGCTGCGTGTACGCACCGCATGACCTATGGCCCCATTAACCCTAAGCCCTGAACCTGGCGTCCTGCAGCACAGTGTGCGAGCGTGTGTGCGTGCGTGTGCGCCTAACACCCCTGTGGCACTTTTGTGTACGCACCGCATGGCGTCAACCCTCAACCCTTCTTCCTGCAGCAGTGCTGGTGCGAGCGTGTGTGTGTGTGTGCGCGCGCGTGTGCCCGCAGGGCTGCCGCGCGCTGCTGTGTGCCAAGACGGACCGGCAGTTCAAGCGCGCGCCCAAGGGGTGCTGCGCGGGGTGTGTGGACGCGTGTTAATAATATTAACATGGCGTTTCACAGATGATGGACGCGTGTTGACCTCGAGATCATATGTGTCCTGATGCGGGACTGAACGAGATGGTGGGCTGAGGCAATCTGTAAGCCTTACAGACACAAATTTGTAAGCCATGCACAAGCCGTGTTATGATTATTATTGTTATGTACAAACCGCCTCACGAATCTGTAAGCCAGACGCATCCCCTCCCACGCTGCACTGCTGCGCGGGCTGTGTGGACGTGTGCTGACGTGGACGCGTGCTGTCATGCCAGCCAGCTGCCAGATACCCTCAGCTGGATCGTTAGATCTGCTAGATACTATCAGCTAGGAAGCTAGATCTGCTAGGTACCATCAGCTAGGAACGCTAGATCTGCCAGGTACCATCAGCTAGGAACGCTAGATCTGCCAGGTACCATCAGCTAGGAACGCTACATCTGCTGGGTACAAACAGCTAGATGAGGTAGATATCATCAGCTAGATGCCATCAGCTAGATCAGCTAGATGAGCAGCTCATGCAGCACATGTTTGGTTGACCCATCCCCTCCCCGCAAAAAACAAAACATACAGCGCCCGCCTAAGGTAGGAAAGACGAGGGGCGCTGTGCCTGGTGTGTGGACGCGTGTGGAGCATTGAATGAATGAAGGTGATTACACTGGAGGGAAAGGGAGGAGTGGGTACCTCCCGCACCGCCAAGCAACAAGGAACTGAACAGGGGAAGCCGAACGGACCTGCAAAGGACAAGAGCCCAAACCACAGAATAGGAGGCCCAGGAACGCTGCGAGAGTTGAGATTCATTACCACCCAGGGTTGGGATTAGGGCTGGGCACAACATACACAACATGGCCGTGTGGATGTAAGAGCAGTTTTCTTCAGCTTCTTTTGCGTCGTTGTGTATGTACTGCGCAGCAGTTCGTGCGATATGCCATTGCCATGTTCATGTTCATGTTACACGAGCCTTCAGCCAGTCGCGGGCTGATCAGCATTGTCATGCGATGTGCCCTTGCCATGCACCACCTCAGGCTCCGGCATGCAGAAACATCTGTGAAACGCCGTGTTATTACTATTATCTTTACCTCAGGTGCTACTGGCCTGCGTGTGAGGTGGCAGTGCCGTCGTTGCCCGCGAGTTTGCTGCTTGAGGTAAACCAGAATGAGGTCACTGCTTCCTCTAAGGTTCCGCCCTTTAACGTCCCGCCTTCTGGCGCTCCTCCACTTCACTTCATGGGCCTGTGGGTGTAAGAGGCGTGTGTTAGGGGTGCTGTACATTGCAGTACACCAGCAGTACACCACATGTAACATGCGGACCCCATGAGCTCATCGCGCAGTGTGTGAGTGTGTGGCATTGGCTGGTGCATCGGCTGGTGATCATGTGTTGCATGTGCTGCACGTGCTGCAAATGGCATGCCGCTGCTGCACATGCCATGTGCATGACAGCCGCATGTGACAGCACACCTGGAAAAAGCGTGACTGGGCAACCAAAAAAGCGCGAACGCTCCATCACCGCCACATGAAATCATTAATGGCAGCACATTTGTAGAAGCACGTGCCAATAATAAACGATGGTGGCCGCAAGGACAGGGCTGTTTGTGCTTGGTGGTAGCCTGCTGCTTCGCGCACTTGGGGTCCGGAAGCAGCGGCGGAAGCGCAGCCACCGGCACGCAGATGCGGACGCATCCTCAGTCATCTCAGAAACCACGAGTGTGGGCCAGGGGCCGAGCGTCATCGATGCCCCTGCCTCGCCTGCAATAATGGAGGGGACGGTGGGGAGCGCGCCGGGGCAGCAGCGCGGCGGGAGCGTGGTCGCCGAGCGCGGGATCCTGCTGGGGCTGCTGGTGCTGGGCATCGCGCTCAGCGTGCAGCGAGCAGCATGGGACATTGCTGCAGTGCTGGGCGTAGCTGCAGCGCTGCTGCTGCTCTCCAGCCTGCTGCACATGCGCAGCGCAAAGGTGTGTGTGGGGCTCCGAGTGAGCCATCTGCATGCCTGCTCCCGGCCCTGCACTCCCTTGTCATGCACCGCAGCGCATGATCCCATGATCACCCAATCGGGCGTTATGCGCGTGCCAAGAGGGCCCACACATCTATGCCAGCATGCCTGCTTGCGGCCCTGCCCCCCGCGCATGATTTCATACGCCACCCAATGCACTGAAGCAGCTCGGTTGCCGGGAACTGCTGCAGTGAGTTCAGTCAACCTCAAGTGCATACACACGTATGCGGCACATGCCCCTCAGCCTGCTGCACATGAGCATCGCAGCCATGGTGTGCCGTGTGGGGGGCTCTGCAGCTGCGCCGCATGCCTGCTCGCAGCCTTGCACACCCTTGTCATGCACCGCCGCGCATGACGGTGCCACCCAATGCATGTGCAGTGCAGCACCGGATAATAATAATATTATAACACGGCGTTTCACAGATGTTTCTGCATGCCGGAGCCTGACAGCCGCGCATGACGATGCCACCCAATGCATGCGCAGTGCAGCACCCCGGTTGACGGGATAGTGGTGGCATTGCAAGCGCATCCATGCGGGTGCCAAAAGTGCCACCATGCACCCACCCCCATGCAGCA
Source organism: Haematococcus sp. NG2 (assembly GCA_004335575.1). Classification (NCBI taxonomy): domain Eukaryota; kingdom Viridiplantae; phylum Chlorophyta; class Chlorophyceae; order Chlamydomonadales; family Haematococcaceae; genus Haematococcus; species Haematococcus sp. NG2. The sequence continues at coordinate 341,613 of QAXD01000162.1, read as the reverse complement.
CACACCCCAGCACATGCCACCTGCACAGCAATGTGTGGGGTGGGTTATGCAGTCACGCCGCATGCCCAGCACACCCTGCCAGCACACCCTGTCACATGCCTGGCACATGGCCCTGGCACATGCCAGCACACCCTGTCATGTACAGCCGTGCGTGGGGTCAATGAAAGTGCCACTGACGCAGCTGCCCATGCGTTCATGCCGATCATGCGCACATGCTGATGCCTCATGTTCTCTGCTGCCCATGCATTGATGCGCGCATGCACGCATGCTGACGCTGCTGCCCATGCATTCATGTGCGGATGTACGCATGCGGACGCTGCTGCCCGTGCATTCATGCCGATCATGCGCGCATGCACGCATGCTGACGCTACTGCCCATGCTGACACTGCGCCCATGCATTCATGCTGATGCCACTGCCCATGCACGCATGCAGGCGCGCTGGCCAGGAGCAGGGCTGCTCGTCTCTCCACCCCCTAGCATCTCAGGAGAGCCATCCGCTCTGGTGGTGTCTGCTGCCGCTGCTGCTGCTACTGCCGCCACCGTGGACATGGGGCTGAATGGGGTTTGGATCAAGGTGAGATGCCTAAGATCTGGATCAAGGTGTGATGCAGTGGTGTCGTGGTGCTTGTTCCTTTAGGGTTAGGGTTCAGGGTTTATGGTTTAGGGTTAGGGCGCAGTCTGGGGCCTAGGCACACACGTGACGTAGGAACCAAAACGTTCAAAGACTATCAGACGATCACCATGCCACGAGGATCAAGTGGCCTGGGCACCGACGCGACGTCCGCTGTGGAAGCATACGTTAGCATAGGAGGATTTGATACATTGATTGATATGTAGATTATGTTCCGATAACATACGGATTGATACGTCGCTGTCATGGTGTGCTGCAGCGCGGTGACTTGGCCTCAGCCTTGCCTCATCCATGCTTGCGCTGGCTGTACCTGCGCAGCGGTGTACTCGTCCCGCCTGTACTGCTGCCCAGCTGGTACCGCTCAGAGTGTACTGCCAGCCACCATGTGTACTGCCTGATTTGTACCGCCGTCCATGATGTGTACTGCATGCAGGACGGTCACGCGTCAGACCCCATGGGTACCGCGTGTGATATCATGCACCTGAACGGCGTGGTCCGCATGGCAGTCAACCTGATCAAAGGGGTGGAGATCCACATTAGGCAAGCCGCGCCGCCCTCAGTTGCCAGTTTAGACGCGGCTGGCAGCAGTACGGGCAGTACAGGCATCCGGGGGGGAGGGAGCGGCAGTACACCAGTAGGCGGGCCCGGGCAGCTGAACGGGCCAGGGGGGGCGGTACAGGGCGGCGGTACAGGAGCCACAACAGGGGGCAGTACAGTGGCAGTACAGTCTGGCGGCGGTACGGGCGGTACGGTCCGGCAAGTGGCGAACGGCGTGGCGCCCAGCATGGGGGGTGCAGCTCAAGCTGCAGGGGGAGGAAGCTCAGGGGGGGTGGCTGGGGGGGTGCCTTCCTCTGCCCCCCTGGTATTTGAGATGGCGGTGTTCAGTGTGGTGGGTTGGTTCAAGGTGCGCGCGTGTGTGGCTGTGAAAAAGCCCGCATGCACTTGCATGGAGGGGTTGCCCATGATGCATGTCTGTGCATGTCCATTCATGGGCAAGCTGGGTGCATATGGGGTGTATGATGCCCATGCACCCAACATGCATGGGCAAGAGTTGATGCCCATGCATGGTGGGTACATGTGCACCAACTGTTCAAGTGTTGTGCGCTCCATGCACCATTGCACATGTGAAGCCTGCAGGGTGCGTGCTGTACTGTTTTGTGTACTTCACTTTATGTACTGTTCATGTGTGTACTGTGTGTCATGTACTGCTCATGTGTGCACTGCTCATGTGTGTATGAGTACTGCTCATACTGCTCATACTGCTCAGGTGCGTGAGCGGTACACGCTGACTGGGGAGCCCGCCAGCTTCAACCGCCGGGACCTGCGCCGCGGTGCGTGCATGTCTGTGTGTCTATCTGTCAGACTGCCTGCCTCTCTGCATGTCGCTCAGTCTGGCTGGCTGTCACTTGCCTGCCTGTCTGTCTTTGTGCTGTGCTGTCATGCGTGCATGCTGCGTGGCCGCCTGCATGCGAGTGTGTCGTTCAGTCAGTGTGCCTGGTCTGTCTGCCCATTTGTGTGCCAGCCTGCGTCTCACAACAGCCGTGATGTACTGCTGTGTACCGCCTTCACTGTACTGTGTTGGTTGTACTGCCCCTGTCTGACAGGCAAGCATGTGGGGCGCGCGACCGTAGTGCCTGGTGGAGGTGTGAGGCTGGAGCTGGTGGGTGTGATGTGCGATGTGTGATGTGTGATGTGCAATGTGTGTTGTGTGATGTCTGATGTGTGATGTGCGATGTGTGATGTGTGACAGCACCTTGCATCACAGCGGTGCCGCTAAGCCTCACAACCCATGAACAGCTTGACCCCACAAACCCTGAACCGCTCAACCCCACAAACTCTAAATGAAGACTCGAAGCATAAACCCTAGACTCTACCACAATGGGGTCAGCCGGTAGTAGGAGCCAGCTATTTCGTAGCTATTTGTGTTCCCGGCCGCCTTGCAATGCCCATGCATTTGCTCGCCGATGCACCTGCTGGCATGCGTCTGGCATTTTGCATTTCATGCTGCTGATGCTGCTACTGCTGATGCTGCTGCTGCTGCTGCTGCTGCTGTAGTCATGAAGCCCAAATTTCAAACCTCAAAACCCAAACCTGAATCCCTAACCCTGCACTCTGCACCCTTTACTCTGCACCCTTGACCTCCACCCTCAAACGCCCAACCTAGCGATACCTGAACCCTGAATATCATCGGCTCTGAACCCTGAGTGGCGTGCAGGCCGTCTCCGGCATGCAGAAACATCTGTGAAACGCCGTGATGTTATTAAACCCTGAGTATCATTCAAAAAACGCTGTGCCGTGCCCATGCGTGTGGGGTCACAGGAGTGGGGTGCCCCGATGGGTGGCCGGGGCTTGGACGAGTTCAGGTGCGTGCCACGTGCAAGCAGCACACACGCGGCAGTACACACGTGAACCGTGTGAAAGCAGTATACATGCGGCAGTACGCATGTGAACCACACACTTTTCAGCACCTATCAACCCATGCTTTTGCACATGCGTGCCATGGCCACACCCTTCGCGCACTGCCCACATGCTGTTCACACGCTTTCCACACACGCTTCACGCACCTCACACGCAGAGTGTCTCATTACACAAACACATGCTCACACCGTAGGGTTTAGCGCAAAGCCGTGTAATGATAATGATGATGATCACCGTCCACAACCGTCATGCCTACTCTTATCACACGGCAGGCTGGAGAGCCCCAATGAGCTCCATGTGACGTCACACTTGGATGTGGGGGGGCGCAAGCACACATACACGGTCGTGTACCGCCGCAAGCGGTGACTCCTGGTCAAACGCCGGTCAAACCCCGGTCAAACGCTGGTCAAACCCTGGTCAAACGCTGGTCAGACCGCGGTCAAATCCCGGTCAAACGCCGGTCAAACGCTGGTCAAACCCTGGTCAAACGCCGGTCAAACCCTGGTCAAACGCTGGTCAACGCTGACGGCGGTCAAACCCTGGTCAAACCCTGGCCAAACAGCCAGCTGCGTGAACATTGGGGGACAGGGGTGAACTCTGCATGTATGCCAGTGTGCTCGTCCCTTAGCGAGCGAGATAAGAGGCATCAGCTCGCAATCTCAGGTAGCAGGGGAAGGGGAGTGCAGTCGGCGAACCAGATAGGGCGCTGCACTTGGCAAACCAGAGGTTCCGGTAAGCTGGGGCCAGTCACAGAGACACAGAAGCATGTGTGGCCGGTCTTGTGTCCTGTAATAATAACACGGCGTTTCACAGACGTTTCTGCATGCCGGAGCCTGACAGTCGCTAGCATTGTGTACTGTAGCGGCGCTGTAATGATGCTGTAGCGGCGCTGTAATGGTGCTGCAGTGTGCTGGGAGCCAACGAGAGCTGCGTGCCAACCAAGGCCCTCACTCTGTGACGACCACGTTTATGGTCAAGGGGTGCGTAAGCCATAGCAGCACTGCTGGGACACCACACCACGATGAAAAATGATGGGGTTGACCCATCGTCCCATCCCATAGTGGGTGAATATACAGCTTGAAGCACATTATAACTTTATCAGTCTGCTGTATTGCCTGTATAACTTATGAAGCCTACATTATAAGTCTGCTGTATAACATGATAGCAGCATGTACGCCAATGGCATCTTCTTAGGAGGACAGGTGCTGATGACTGGGCACAGACGTGCTGCACATGTTCATGTTCAGGTTGCACAAGCCTTCGCCTTCAGCCAGTCACGGGCTGATCAGCAATGCACACCCCATTTCGCGCCTTGAAGCATCTGGCATCCCAAGACGTGCTGCACACACTGTGCGCTACGTATACAGGGGTTGCACCTGTGCAGCAAAGGCTGACCAGCCATGCCTTAAAGCATCTGGCATCCCAAGATGTCTAGATGTGCTACACACTGTGCACTGCAGAGGTTGCATCTGTGCACCTGGGGAGCAGAGGCTGACTAGGCATGAGGGCTCAGCAGCACCAGCCCTCCCACCAAAACACCACACCAGAACTGACACGATACTGCAGGGTATATGAACGGCTCCTGCTGACGTGGCAAGGCTTGGGTTTTTGTGCAAGCCCAGCGATGGTACATGCGCACAACACGCTGTGCAGTGTCATCCCGACGTGGCGCCAACGGCTGCGCACATCCTGTGCGCGTTCTCTAGGGCTTGCCAAGCATAGGTTTCAGCCTGAGAAGCCCCAGAGAGCGCGCACAGCATGCACGGTGCCCCGCAATGCCACGACCAATGCAGCCCGACGCAACGCAACATGCGCAAAGACAGGCACGTTTCCAAGGCCCTCACTCTGTGACGACCACGTTTACGAGGTCAAGCTCACCAGTTTGATTTGCAGTTGCTTTTTGATCAGGCGCATCCATTGGTTTCCTGCACTGCAAGGTTTTGCATTCTTTAGTGCCTTGAACTTCTTGTGACACAACAGCTGATCACGAATGAGGCTGTATCCCGAATCTGAAGCTCAGGAAGCGCTCGTTATGTCCCAGGCAGATGCAGTCAGCGCAGCGCTGGGGGAGATCGATAGCAGGACGCTCATCTTGAAGCACTTGGCGCCGGGACTAGGATGCGTCGTGGCCTTCATAATGTGCGCGGGGCGCCTTATATTATAACTGGGCTGCTTGGCTTTTGCATGGTCTTTGCCATGTCAGCATGCCAGCGAGCATGCATGATGCTGTCATGATTCATGAACCCAGTGAATCATCTGTCATCACCCATGCTGTGCCAGCCTGTCAGCCCCCTGGCTTGTTTTGGCCAGGTGGCCAAAGGAAAGCATGCCTTCATGTGTATTGCTCGTCATGGTCTGACTCTTAGACAGCGGTCTCGCCCTTTTACACCATAATGAAGCACAGGACAGCAGCGTGCCACAGGTTTCACTCGCATGCAGGGCAGCTTACGCAGTGGACTAAAAGCTGGCGTACACTCCTTCTTGTTGTTTTCCCTTTGCTTGTTACACAAGCTTGCTGTTACAAAAGCTCACGGGTTGATTTTATTGCTGTTATCCCTGTAGTCACACGCTCCCGCACGCCCTCACAGGTTCTTCTCACCCTTCAAAGCCGTGATGGCGGTACGCAAGAGCGGTACACTGGGGGCCTTCAACCCCCTGCCCCTCGTGGCCATCATCGCAAACTGTCTGGGGTGGCTGGTGTATGGTAAGAGTCGTCACAGCCACCATAAACTGCATGACTGTGATCACAATGACCATAAGTAGGGGTGGCTGGTGTATGGTGAGAGTAGTCACAGCCACCATAAACTGCATGAGTGTGATCACACTTACCATACAGGGGTGGCTGGTGTATGGTGGCTGGTGTATGGTGGCTGGTGTATGGTGGCTGGTGTATGGTGAGGCACCTAGCACCAGTGCCTCAAAAGTGACGAACGGCCAGTCCAGCATCTGACCTTGGCACATGCTGTGGATTGTTGAACTGCACGTCGGATCATACCTGGGGTGGCTGGTATATGGTACGAGTAGTCAAAGTTACCATAAACTGTATGAGCGTGGTCACACCATAAAGTCCATAATTAGGGGTGGCTGGTGTATGGTGGGGGTTGGCCTGGGCGTAACGTCTGACCTGCGCAAACGTCTGACCTTTTTGACCTGGATGTATGTCTGACCTGCGCGTACGTCTGACCTGGGCATACGTCTGACCTGCGCGAACGTCTGACCTGCGTGTTTGACCTGGATGTATGTCTGACCTGGGCGCACGTCTGACCTGCGTGTCTGACCTGCGCGTGCGTCTGACCTGCGCGCAGGCAGCGTGAACCACGACCCCTACGTCATCATGGCCAACTGGCCAGGCCTGCAGCTGGGGGTATTCATGACGGTGACCGCGTACGGTTTCGCGGGGCCCAAGGTGCGCGGTACGGGGCAGTACAGGGCGGTACGGGGCAGTACAGGGCAGTACAGGGCGGTACAGGGCGACACAGGGCGGTAGAAAGTGACAGGGGCAGTACAGGGCGGTACGGGGTGGCATGGGGCAGTATGGGGCGGTACGGGGCAGTATGGGGCGGTACGGGGCGGTACAGGGCGGTACGGGGCGGTACAGGGCAGTACAGGGCGGTACAGGGCAACACAGGGCGGTAGAAAGTGACAGGGGCAGTACAGGGCGGTACGGGGTGGCATGGGGCAGTATGGGGCGGTACAGGGCAGTACAGGGCGGTACAAAGTGACACATGTAGACAGATGGTGGTACAGAGCAGTACAACGGAGCATGGGCGTTACAGGGCAGTACAGGGCGGTACAAAGTGGCGCAGGGAGTAGAAGGCAGTACAGAGCAGCACAGCGTGGCACGGAACAATGCAGAGCAGACAACGGTGTGGGTAGATGGGGCAGCTAAGCGCAGGTGCACGCGTCCAACACCATTGTTTGCTCTGCATTGTTCCGGTGCTCCGCTGCTCCATTGTTCATGTTCAATTGTTCATGTCCTTCCCCTCATGCTGCTGCACCACACTTTGACACCTCGCTGAGCGCCGTGCCACGGCAGGCAACTAAACCCTAAACCCTATATCCCTGAAACCCTAAAACCCTCAACCCTACACCCTAAAACCCTAAACCCTAAAACCCTAAAAAAACATGCCCCATGCTGCTGCACCCCACTCCATGCCAGCAAGGCACCCTGCTAAGCACCGTGCATGGCAGCCGCGCCACCCCATGCTGCATGTTACAGTATGCTGCAAGCACGTTTCTTACGCCCATATGCATGCACGTTTCTTACGCCCATATGCATGCACGTTTCTTACGTGATGGGATGATGGGCCATGCAGCCATGCGGCCATGACACGCGCGCCTGATCCCAGCGACCGGGTTGCTGAAACAGTGCCAGTAGTCTGCCCTCGGGTTGCTGAAACAATGCCAGTCTGCCACCCCCCGCCGGCCTGGCACCTGTCGTAAACACCTGGTCCCAATGCTTTGTTTGTTGAAACACCACCAGCGCCCTCCTCCTGTGTGCCCCAAGCCTGGTGCTCACACATCACGTATTGGTGGTCCGAAAGCACCTGACCTACCGCTTCACTGACAAAGCTTGGTTCCAACACGTGTTGTTGGTCCAAACACCTGACAAACCAACACGCCCCCCCGGCAGGCGCGTGACCTCATGCTGCGGGCCATCATGTTCTTCTGCCTCCTCATCTCCACTGCCTCCCTCTCCATCTGCTTCTTCATCCCCGACCAGCCCGCGCGCGTCAAGGTGGATGCGCTCTTGTTTTTGCTTTTGTTTTGTTTTGTTTTGTTTTGTTTTCTTTTGTTTTGTTTTGTTTTGTTTTGTTTTGTTTGTTTTTGGGGGGTGGGAAGGGGGGGGCGGGTATA
>QAXD01000162.1:294885-305824 GCA_004335575.1 Haematococcus sp. NG2 | reverse complement strand
GGGGGCGGGCGGGCCGCTCCCCCCGCCGCCCTCGGCCATTCACAACCCTGAAGAGATAGACCTGGGGGATCTGGAGGAGGAGGTTGCTGAAGGTGGGGCAGGGGCGAGCGAGGGAACAGGTCAGGGGCTGGGGCCACATGGAAGGGAGGGGGACGATGACTTTGTGGAGGATGGGGATGAGGAGGGGGGGGAGGGGGTTGGGGAGGAGGAGGACCCCATGTTCCAGCCCATGCGGCTGTGAGGCAGTACAGATGGCAGTACAAATGGCAGTACAGCTCATGCGATTGCAAGGCGGTACAAGGCGGTACAGCCTGGCACACACCAAGTCCAAGGGGTCAACACAGCCCATGCGGGTGTTAGGCGGTACAAACAGCCCAGTATGTGGCAGTACAAAGGGCAGCAGTACAGCCCAGGTGGTTGTGACGTGTGCTGCACCAACAAACTTGGGATACTGGATGCTTTAGGGCACGCAGCAGATTGTGGATTGCTTATCAGCCCGTGACTGGCGGAAGGCTCGTGTAACATGAACATGAGTATGAACATGAACTGGTGCTGCTGAGCTCCTGAGCTGCTGGGCTGGGCTGTGTGCTGAGCTGCTTTCAAAGGCTTTGACACGGTTACTGGTTGCACAGTTGCTGGTTGTTGAAAGGTCTGCGATGTCAACCTACGACTTCGATTGTGGAAATGCTCATCAACCGCTGGTTGTTAGACAGTCAGCGATGTCAACCTGAGACTTTGACTGTGGAAAGGCTAACTTCTGGATGCTGAACCTCTCGCTCAACCCTACAAGATGGATTTCCAGTCACACAAGGCCACCCGCTCTCAAACCCCTCCAACCACCATCATCCAGCTGCAGCAGTAGCAGTAGCAGTAGCAGATGACAGCTCGTTACATATGGTACCTGCCTGACAGCACCTCACACCAGCACTGTAACACCAGCACCTCACACCGCAACACTTGCCCCCCTCCAGTGTGCCACATAAACTATGGGCATGTCGGTCTTCACACATAGCCACCTCTCCTTTCAGCCCTCAGGGAGCTACAAGCGCCTCACACCATCTCCAGCCCTCACCCCTTCAGGCGCAGCCTAAACCCCAAACCCCAAACCCTGAACCTGAACCCTAAGCGACCGAGACCCTAAACCCACAAACCCTAAGCCCCTCACCCCTTCAGGCGCAGCTCCTGCACACACGCCACCACCTCTGTCACGCGCGATGACCACAGTCGTGCCCGCTGCCCATCATGAGTACTGCTGCTGCCACTGTTACTGGTGCTGTCACTGTTACTGCTGCTGTTACTGCTGCTGCCACTGTTACTGCTACTGTTGCTGTCACTGTTGCTGCTACTGTTGCTGTTACTGCCACTGCTACTGCTGCTGCTACTGCTGCTGCCGCTGTTACTGACACTGTTGCTGTTACTGCCGCTGTTGCTGTTACTGCTCCTGTCACAATCATTGTTGCCCGTGCCTCCAGCCCGCAGCTCTCCAAGCACCTGCTCCCACTCCCCCTCACTCACGTGGCAGCTGAACGGCCCCCACAGCAGCCGTACCGCTGCTGTACAGCCGGCCCGTACCGCCCGCAGTAGCGGGGCACCTGGGTGCTGGCTAACTGCCGGGTCCACGTCAGCAACTGCCAACCGCCAACGGCCCGGGTCCAACCGACTGTAGTCAGTTGATCCGTCCATCTTCTGCAGGTACGGCAGCCCAGCCTCCCACACTTTCTGCACCGCCTGTACCGCCGCCTCGGTCCCTTCATCTCCCTCGGTCAGCGCCTGAGCCTGCTGAGTGGGCAACCACTGCCTTGGGGATTGGGTGATCGGCTGGAGCAGTTGGGCCACTGTTTCTATGTGGCTTCTCTCAGCCGCCAGCCCCAGAGCAGCTGTGACATGGTGTGAGACCCATGGTGCGCCCGGGTCTGACTCGTACAACACGTCCCGCTGTACCGCCTCCCGCAGCTGTGACAGGCAGTACATCACACACCGCGTGTGACCCGCGGCGGCCGCCACCTGTAGTGCCTGGCAGTACTGCCCATCCGGTACAGTCTGACCCCACACATCCCAATGTGTGACCAGGCTCTGCACGTGCCCCACCCGCCCCGCCGCAGCTGCCGCCTCCAAAACCAGGTTCTGGTGTGCGAAGTGGACCATTCGCCCGCCGCGCTGTATGTCTGACAGCAGTAGCACGCGCATGAGCCGCCGCGGCGCGGCGTCACAGCCGGGCAGGTGCGTCACAGCCGCGCACAGCATGCCCGCCACCAGGCCCTTCAACCGCTCCGGCGGTTGGGCGGTTGGGGCGACGGTTAGGACGGCGGTTAGGGCGGTTGGGGTGGTTGAGTTGGTTGAGGTGCGTCGAGCGGCTTGGGTGGTTGGCGGTAGGCCTGCAGCCCCTTGGTGCCCACTTGCCTGATCTGGACCCTGCGGCACGCCTGTCTGACTGGGGCCCGCCTGGGTCTGACTGTTGAAGGCCCGGTGCTTGTTCAGCATGAACAGGAGCTGCCAGACGGACGGCTCGTTGCCTGCTGCCCCAGCCCCACACAGCGCGGCGTGCATGACGCCCCAGGCGCCGTCCCCCCCGCTACTGCTGCTGCTACTGCCAACGACAGTGCCGTCGTTCCTGCCGCTACTGCTGCTACTGGCGTCATTCCTGCCGCTACTGCCGTGGTTGGTGCCGCTGCTGCTGTGGTTGGTGCCGCTACTGCCCTGGTGGATGCCGCTACTCCCGCTTCTGCCGTGATTGGTGGCGCCACTGCCGTGATCGGTGCCGCTACTGCCGCTGCCCCCGCTGCCGCTGCTGCCGCTGCCTTTATTGCCGCTGCCCACCACCACCCCAAGCTCCTGCTCCACCAGAGCCTGCACCACGTCTTTCCGGCCGCGTGCGCCCGCCCCCCATGCCGCATGCCGCACCAGTGCGCGCCGCACTCCCTCTAATCCCTTTCCCTCCTCATCCTCCGTTCTGCTGCCCTCCTTGTCATCTGCTCTCCACCCTGCCCTATCCTGCACTCTGCACAGTTTCACGTCCTTATCCTCCTCTCTCCACGCTGCCTTATCCTGCACTCTGCACATTTCCATCTCTCGTGCTCTCTTGCCCTCCTTGTCCTCTGCTCTCTTCCCCTCCTCCCCCTCCTCTCTCCACCCTGCCCTCGTCAGTACCCGCTCCCTTTGCACCCCCTGTTGTTCGAGGGCCGGCTGCGCAACCCAATCTCTGAGCTGCCCTGCTTTGCTGCCCACACAGGCCATGGTGGTACCATGGCCTGTGTGGGGGTACCCAGCTTCCAACAGCCCGAGCTGGACCAGCTCCAGCACGACTTGGGCGGCGCGGGGGTGGGCGCTGCCTGCAACCTCCCGTAGTGCACGAGCCACGTCCCCACCGCACACGGCGTGCAGCAGCCAGCGCGCGGTGCCTGGCACAGAGGACAGGTGGGCGGCCCAAGCACGGCACACCTGCGCGTGTTGGGTTGGTGGGGGGCGGGGTGTGTGAGATTTTGGTGCGTTGTGGGGTGTGAAGCGACTGGGGCGGAGATGTGGGCGGCCCAAGCGCGGCACACCTGCGTGTGTTGATTTGGTGGGGGTGCGTCAGCGTCCCGCCAACATGTCAGCGTAGTGTAGGGTTTTCCTGTTTTATCTGGCCCCAACCAAACACACAAACCCTAAACATGTCCCCGGGGGCTTTAGGTTATAGAGGACCTGTCACATGTTGAGTGGGGGTGGCGGCTGGGGTGTGTGTGTATGTGTGTGGACTTGAAGTCTCGAACCGTGCGCACCAACTCGTAGTGCCTGCACCAATCCCTACTGCCCGCGCCAATTCCCACCGCCTGCACCGACCTGTACCGCTCATACCAACCAGTACCGCCTGTACTGCTCACCTGATGCGGTACGGTGCCGGGCGCAGGCAGGCAGAGGGTGGAGATGTGCCACAGCAGCCCCTCAGGCAGTACAGCCAGTGGCTGAGGCAGTACAGTTTGTGGGTGGGGGTGTGCGTGTGGTGCCAAGTCCATGTCATGTCCAGCTCCTGCTGCTGATGTTATAGCGCCAGACCCTGCTGGTGCGGGTGTAAAGGGCCCACAAGTTGCTGGTGCTGGTGTCAAGGGCCCATAAGTTGCAGGTGCAGGTGCAGGTGTTAGGGGGCCGGAACCTGCTGGTGCGGATGTTGTGGGTTTGTCAGCTGATGGTGCTGCTACAGAGGGCTCCATGGTTGTGTGTGCCGCTGCCACCTGTGTAGCAGCCCACACAAGGATGCAATGCCCATCTGATGTCACCATCGATGTGGGTCCATGCTGGCATTTTTTCCTGGTTTTTCCGGAATGCATGGCCGTGCATTATGAAGCTGCAAGTCCCGGTGAGTTGGCCATCGACACCGGAGACCGGCTACAGATTGCTACCCCTGACCATGGCACCATTTGGGTGGAGGCTAGCAAGGATGGGAGCCCAAGTCGCATGCAAGGCAGCATGCAAGTGCATTGTAAAATGCAGCATGCAAGCGCATCCTCAGCATGCATGAGGCATGATGCACCGTTTTGCAGCCCAAGCCCGTGAGAATGCTGGACTGCACGCCTTGCATCATGTGGCGTGTCATGGAATCATGCATGTGGTATCCAAGCACGCATGTTTCCGACCTTGCTTGCACGTTGCACATCGCACCAGTGAAGGAGCCCTCGATTGCTTGTTCCCCATGCTGTTGCCAGGCACCTTCAACGTTCACCTGAAACGCTCAACAACTTGAAACCCTGAGCAGAAACAGCAGCTGATGTACATGCCACTGCATTTGCATAACTGGATCTAGACCATCAGAAGTCATTGATAAACCAGCACGCAATAATGCATGCTCACTTCCCGGACCCTCTTTTCCTTGATGCCATCTAGTGCCTCTGTCTCTATTATTTCATATGTATGGCAGCTAACATGGCATGACACTACATACATTAGATGGAGCAATCACAAGCCTCGATCAAATGCGACGCATTGGTTGTCGGAGCGGGTATTTCTGGCCTCACGGCGGCAAAGTCCCTGCTGAAAAAGTTGAGACACGGCAGCAAGGTAGTTGTGCTGGAGGCCAGGGATCGTGTTGGGGGGCGCACCCAGTCCCTACCGCTGGAGAATGCAAATGGCGACGGCATCGACATCGGGTCAGTAGTGCTGAGCCCGTAGTGTGGAAGTAGTGCTTTGATCTGCTGACATCACATGCACAGTGATGCGTGCATAATCTGCATACAATGTATTCTTGGTGCATGTATCTGAAGTGCCTGACAAAGCTTTGTTCCTTAATGGCTGTATGCATTCTGCAATGGCTGCATGCATTCTGCAGAGGTCAGTGGGTGGGACCCCTGCAGCCCCATGTGCTACAGCTCATTGATGAGCTGGGACTGGTGAAAGTCAAGCAGCCATGGTTTGAGGACGACTGGAGTAAAGCACAGTGTGCCTTAACAGATGGCGGTGACGACCCAGCAGCAGCGCCTGCCCTGAACTCAGGGGCCAGCATGGCCATGTCAGCAACAGACGCAGCTGAGCTGGCAGAGGTCATGAACCGAATTGAGGCCATGTCCGCGACAGTGCTTGGCCCACCTTGGAGCCAGTGCGAGCAAGCAGCAGCCTGGGACGCGCTGTCTGCACGTGCGTGGCTGGAGCAGCACATCAAGAGCCCGCAAGTCCTGCGCGAAATGACCCTGTTTGTGCAGACCGTCATGAGTGGTGGGTGCAGGCAGATGTGGGCCGGGCTGGCTGGTGTTCGCTCAGGCAGCCACATGGAGATCTGCTCTGTGCACCTAAACCCTAAAGCCCTAAACTCTAAACCCGAAAACTATAAACTCTAAACCCTAAAACCCTCAACTCTAAACCCCAACACCCCAAACTCTAAACCCCTAGACCCTAAGAACTGAACCCGGAGTGCTTGCGGATACCATGAGATTGCCTGCCTATGGCCCCAGCCAGTCACGAGATCAACTATGACCCAAGTCACATATGAGAATATGACCCGAGATCTATCAACGTGCAGACACATCTGTGAAACACTTTGTTATTGTTATTATTATTATCTACCAACGTCGTGGTGCGCTGATTGCTCGGTGCATGGCAGGCGACCCCGCGCGCATCTCCTTCCTGTTCTTCCTCTTCTACGTGCGGTCAAGCAAAGGGCTGAGACAGCTTGGAGATGGGGATGGGGGCGCGCAGACCTACCGCATTTTTGGAGGCGCCCAGCAGCTGAGCCTGCACCTGCACGACCAGGTCGTAAGCCTAGGCGGAGAGGTATTCCTCAGCCACCCAATCCAGCGGATTGATTACCAGCAGGGGAGCGATGGAACAGGGCAGTCAACCGTGCGCGCCACCACACCCCATGGCGTCTTTGAGGCCTCCTGTGCTGTGCTGGCGTTGCCCCCGCCGCTTTGGTCCACCATTCACTTCAGCCCCGCTCTCCCCGAAGCCAAGCAGCGGCTCAGCAAGGGCATGTTCATGGGGAGCGCGGTCAAAGTGGGTACGTGCTGGCACAAACAGCTGGGGCGCTCGCGTGCATCCAGACTGTTCACATGACAATTGAAACAGCCTGAACGCTGCTTATCATAACAGCGGCGTATCACAGCGTTCAGCCTGTTTTTTCAGGCGTTACGTTGCTCCCGTTACGTTGCTTTCGTTGCGGTTGCTCACGTTGCGGTTGCTGACGTTCAACGGTTGCTCACCTTGCTTACGTTGCTCACGTTACGTTGCTCGCGTTCCGGTTGCTCACGTTATTTCCCTTGCATCACGCCTGCGTGCCTGCAGTGGTCGTGTACGCGCGCGTTTTCTGGAAGGACCCAAAGGTCCTCCTCCCACACACGCGGCTGGAGGAGCTGGGACCCATCGCGAACCTCTTCCCTGGGGACATCGGTGGGCGGCCGGCACTGACAGGGATCGCCACAGGGGCTGCTGCTGTAGCCCTGAGCCGGGTGTCAGAGGACGAGCGCAGGCGCCAGGTATGTAGGGGACTCCCGCCTCCCATGCAAAGGTAGCCGGCCATGCAAAGGATGCTGTCAGAGGACGAGCGCAGGCACCAGGTAGGGGTGGCACAGGGAACGGGATGAGTGCAGGCACCAGGTAGCATATACTGGAAACTGGATGTATGTAGATGGTATGCAGGGAAGGGCAGGCATCAGGTAGCATACATAGGGAAGGGCAGGCGCCAGGTATGTAGGGGACTCCCACCTCCCATGCAAAGGTAGCCGGCCATGCAAAGGATGCTGTCAGAGGATGAGCGCAGGCACCAGGTAGGGGTAGTAGAGGGAAGAGGGAAGGGCAGGCACCAGGCAGCATGTTCTGTTTTCTGGATATACATGCTGTATATGCTAAACAGGGAAGGGCAGGCGCCAGGTAACATATTTTCACAGGGATGGGCAGGCGCCAGGTAGCATATTCATACAGGTAGAGGTAGCACATGGAAGAGGGAAGGGCAGGCAGCAGGTAGCATATCCAGATATGCTGTAAACTGGATACAGTATATGTATATGGTATGCAGGGAAGGGCAGGCATCAGGTAGCATGTACTGTATAGTGGATCTCAATACTGGGTATGACATATATATACCTCATATATATACTGGGTATGCTGAGCAGGGACGGGCAGGCGACAGGTAGCATACGTAGGGAAGGGCAGGCACCAGGCAGGGGAGTCCCACCTCCCATGCAAACCGTAGCCGGCCATGCAAGGAAACCGCCAGAAACCATACACTGGGACGCACGTACAGGGCTGGGCAGGCACCAGGCAGCATGTACAAGGAAAGGCAGGCGCCAGGTAGGGGAGGCGGCCCCACCTCCCATGCTAAGAAACCACCGGAAACCGACATACTAGGTTTACCCACTCCCCTCCTCCTCCCCCGGCCCCCACGCACAAAATCAACAAAAGGGCACTGTTCTAAGAACATGACGGACTGGTTCTGGCATATGTACCCAGGCTTGGTTCACACACACACCTAGGCACATTCTCTCGCACATACCTGGATACATTCTCTCACTCATACCTAGACACATTCTCTTGTACAGTACCTAGAAGCTGTGGTGCAATGCAGCTCCATACAACTTACTAGCTGCCGTCATCATGTGTGACATGTTAGTTGTTACACACCGCACATGCCTTGTACTGCATGCCTGATCATGAGTCAGCTGTCACACACCGCATGTGCCTTGTACTGCACGCCTGCAGGTGCTGCAGCAGTACAAAGAGTACTGGGGCACTGCTGCTGCTGAGGAGGAGGCTGTCCTCTTCATCAGCAAGTCATGGATGGATGAGGTGTACAGCCAGGGCTGGTGAGTGAGATCATTGGCAATTCATGACTTTACAGTTTAGGGTTTAGGGTTTAGGTTTAGG
Organism: Haematococcus sp. NG2; assembly: GCA_004335575.1. Taxonomy (NCBI): domain Eukaryota; kingdom Viridiplantae; phylum Chlorophyta; class Chlorophyceae; order Chlamydomonadales; family Haematococcaceae; genus Haematococcus; species Haematococcus sp. NG2. The sequence goes on along the minus strand of QAXD01000162.1, from coordinate 297,499 downwards.
GTTTTTTCTTTCCCAACTGATACTCGTAGTGACTCATACTGAGGATTCATAGCGGCTCATACCGAGTGGTTACACTGTTATTGTCCACCCGCACCTGCCGTGCAGCTTCACCGCGCTCATGCCCCCTGGGCTGGCCACCTCTTGTGGGGATGCCATCCGTGAGCCCGTGGGGAACCTCTTCTTTGCTGGCACAGAGACAGCCACCAAGTGGTGTGGCTACTTTGAGGGGGCGGTGGACGCGGGCATCCGAGCTGCCGGGGAGGTGGCCCACTTCTTGAGTACTTCTTGAGTGCTTCTTAAGTACTTCTTTAGGACTTTTTAAGGACTTCTGAAGGACTTCTTAACCACTTCAAGAACTTCTGAAGGAGTTATTGAGTACTTCTTCAGGACTTCTGAAGGGCTTCTTCAGTACTAGTACTTCTTGAGTACTTCTCAAGTAGTTTGATCAAGCTACTTAAGAGTACTCATGAGCACTACTGCTGGAGTTCACTGTGAGTTCTTGAGTACTACTTCTTGAGCGCTGATGCTTGAGAGCACTGTTGCAGAGTGTCAGAGTTTCTGGTCTCGGCTGCCGTTCAGCAGCAGCTAGCTGGTTATGATGGTGGTGAACCAGTGGTTGGCTCTCTAGGTCATTCTGCCAGGCTCCGGCAAGCAGCTGAGTGTTGCAAGGCGAGATACCTGTTATGTTATATTGGGTTCACTGCCATGTGCTTTGGGGGCTTGCTCAGGGAAAGGTTTGGGGGAGTAGTACTTTTGTGCGTTTGTGTGTACCAGGAGTACGAGTACGTACTCAATCAATGATCGAGCACTAATAATCCATTGGATATATATAATCCATTGGATATATAGTGTACAACAACCCCTTGTGGACATCAGGTCAAACAGTGCCTTCTCTTTCAACCAGCTGTCCCCTGAGTGACATGTCCTACTTGAGGCCTGGTGTGCTTCCTTGGAGTTGTGGGAATCAAACACCTTGATCACGATGAGGCTCAACGCCATGCAGTTGAGTGCACAAGTTCATCGAGTTCCAAGGTCAGAGTGTCTAGGGTTAGGGTTTTGGGTTTCGGGTTTGACACTATAGGGTGCCGGGGTGAATTGTGACACCCAGTAGCTTTACAAGCTTGCCAAAGGTCATAAACTGAATGGATTGACACCGAATTTTTTGCATAGGATGGCCATATGAGTTTGTGATCAGTGTGAAGAGTTAGCCTGCAGCATGTTTCTTATCTTCATGGACAGGGGGTTATCAATTGAGTGGCTCATCATGCAGTAACTGGCCAAATCCTTAAACCCTCAACCTGATGCCGATGGGGGCATGGGAAATACAACTTGGCACGGAGCGGCGTGTTTCTTTTTGTGTGTGAGCGTTAGTGTATGGGTCCCGCACAACGTTTATTAGAATTATTACAGACCTTACAGTAACAGGTATGCATGGTCATTCATGCTGGTCATTCATGCCTGAGGGCGTTGAGTGTTGCTGTAGCCAGTCATGCCAAAGCTGGGTTGGAAGTCCATTGTCATAATGATTTAGCGGATGATGGAGCGCATCCGCACCGGCCACCCACCCCATGCAAAATTATGCTTGCACTCCTCAGTCCTGCCATGTACTGCTTTGTACTGCCTTGCACCCCCTAGTCCTGCCTTGCACCCCCTACATACCGCCTTGTATTCAGTTATCTTCTGAGCAAGAAAACACCTGCAGCCCTGCGCTATGTACGCCTTGCTTGATGTAATGTACACATGTCACAGGTGAGTTTCACTGAGAGATCCATCGCTGAGATCCCAAAGATCTGCCCTTCAGGAATTCCCCAGCAGATTCAGATCCTGCAGAGCCTTCACCTGTGCCTGCAGATCTCTCAGATCCTGCATATCTACCACATTCAGATCACTCAGATCTACTGCAGCTGCGAGATCGCTGAGATCTTGCAGATCTGGAAGGTCCTCATTGCTGCTCTCAGTCTGACCTGGGACCTGCAAATCTGACAGCAGCCGCCGCAGCTGACCCACCTTACCAACCAGTTGGTCAAAGTGTGACAGGGGCAGCTGGTCATTGGGTGCAGCTGCTGTGGCAATCTTCAAGCCTCCCAGCTGATTGATGATCTGGGGCTCTGAAACCAGCAGCAGGTCAGTGTTGCTGAGTTGACCACTTCCCTCCACATTCCTGACGTTGTTGGGACGACCCTGCTGCTGCTGCTGCTGTTGTTGTTGCTGCTGTTGTTGTTGTTGCTGCCCCTGCTGGCCCTGCCCCTGCTGACCTTGCGCCTCCTGCTTCGCCTGATGCACCTGATCCAAGAGCTGCTGCAGCAGTTCCTGTGTCACCGTGTCCTTGTCAAACAGCCCCATCAACTGCTCCTTGCTGAGGAGGCCCGGTTGGTTGTTGGGGTGGTTGTTGGGGTTGCTGGGGTTGTTTTCGGGGTTTTTGTCGGGATTGGAACCCTGTTGAGAGCAAGCAGGGCATGCGGATGGTCAGCGCATGGGTTTAATCCGTTTAAACTTTGGGCCACCCAGCTGGCCTTAACACACGGTCACACGCAGTGTACATTGCAAAGGTATGCGCTCACCTGGTTCTGGTTCTGGTTCTGGTTCTGGTTCTGGTTCTGGTTCTGGTTCTGGT
>QAXD01000162.1:281768-294795 GCA_004335575.1 Haematococcus sp. NG2 | reverse complement strand
GGGGGTGGGGAGGGCGGAGGCTGTGCTTGCTTTGCAGAGGGTGGGCGAGGGGATGGGGGTGGTGGGCGCTGCTGCTGCTGCTGAGTCTCCTGCTCCTGCTGCTGCGGCGGCTGCTGCTGCTGCTGCTGCTGGTTACCAGTCTCTTGGGTGTTGGTGGTTGTGGGGCGCCTGTGTGCCTTCAGGTACTCCTATACAGCACAAACAATGAAGCCAAGCGCACATCGGTTGCAACTCGTAATGTCAACCTTTCAGGAGCACACGGGTTTTCACTTCAGTTCCACTGAAGAAGAAGCAGAGTACAAGAAAGCTGGGGTAACAGTGGCAATGGTGGTGCCAACACCATTGATACCAGGACGCAAAGTTACGACCAAAGCGATGTAAGCCAATGAACCTACTGAGCCACACCAAAGCACATGATGGATGCTCATACACTGTGGAAACGGCAAACAGCACTGCAATGTCCATTCTGTTCTGCACTGTACTGTACTGTACTGTACTGTACTGTACTGTATGTATGTATTGTGCAGTATTGTGCTGTGTCAGATGAACTGCTGAGCACCTTGCCACATGCACGACCACGCCACACGCGCACTGCGCAATTGTACTGCTGCTGTACTTGTACATTGTACATTGTACTGCCACTCTCGTACCTTCATGGCAGTGAGCTCATCCTGTGTGTACTGCCCATCGAGTACTGCCTGCAGTACATCCAGCAGGAGCCCGACTTGGGAGCTGACAACGTCCAGCTGCAGTTCAGGAACATCGGCATTGCAGTACGATCGCAGTTTAGGGTTTAGGTTTCAAGGTTTAGGGCTGAGGGCTTAGGGTTTATGATAGGGTTGTAGGCCTGGTCGTTGGGCCAGTCCTCCCTAGCCTAGCCTCTGTGCAGGTGTGCACTTCTCAAACCTTGGCTGTGGGGTTGGTTCAGGGCGGTGCACAGCGGTACAACAGTACAGCAGTATGGCATTGCAGCAGTACGCTGGTGAAGGATGACATGGATGGCCCCAGGCAGTACAGCTAGCACATCAGGGCAGTACACACGCCATCACACATCACACCTCCACACCTGTTGGTACACGTCTGCCTGATCAGGTGCCATGTTGTACTGTCCACTCTGTGTATTGCCTAGAAGCGGTACAGTCACAGGGCCGCTGGTGTAGGCCGCCAGCAGAGCAGGGTCCCCTGAGGGGTCCCCCCCATATGGGATGCCAGGACCGTTCGGATCCCCTGGACCTTTCGTATCTCCTGGACCGTTCAGATCCCCTGGGCCATTGGAATCCGCAGGACCGAGCGGGTCAGCCAGCAAGTGGCCGTCAGCAGTGAGCCAGGTCCAGCTGGCACCGTTGCTGGGGTATCCTGTTTTGGCCACGTTCGCCTCATCAGGCAACAGGTCCACATCAGCCTGTGCCAGGTGGCGCGTGGCATGGGGTTCCTGGGGATGCACCTGAGAGCAGAAACAACAAGAAGAGACACAAATAATGGAGAGGTCGCAGACACAGCAACAGGATCAGGGGGACAGGCATGGACTGTGCATGTGCCATCTGACATGGGCATGCTGGTGCATGGGCTGCCCCACTCAACTCACGTGCCCTCTTCCATAACATGTGCTGTTGCACCGAAACAGCTACAGCTCTACAATCCTCCGCCTTAAACCCTAAACATATGGGCGATTGGGCATGCCCCACTACTCACCTCATCCAAGCGGCCGCCCCCTAGGAGTGCTCTCTGGTACCTCCCATCTGCCAAGCCAAGTGACGAGGGGAACACAGGGTTTAGGGGTTAGGGCTAGGGTTTAGGGTCAACACAGGATCAAACCATTTGGTTATCCTGCCACGTGGCTGGCATCTGTTTGCCAGTTTTGGTGTGTGATGTTCTGATGTACATCACACATGCCCACAAAACTTGATGGGTGAGGGATCCGTGTGGCTTGCTGCAGTACATACAGTTACATACAGATCTGCCACAATCCATTGTCCAATACAAGTCTAGCTAACTACTATGGGGTCCAGATAACTACTATCAATCAAAAGGGTCCGCCCATGAGCACACCTGTGAGGCGGATGAGACCTCCCGGGTGCATGGCCTGTGCGCATGGCACCATGGGCACCTGGGGCCACAGCAGCGCTGGCAGGAGGACGAAGAGCAGGAGCAGGCATGGTGACAGGGCGGGCACAGGGCCCATGCGCAGTAGTGGTGCCATTATCTGCTGGATATCTCTCGTATCTGCTGGATACCTCTCGTATCTGCTGGATACCTCTCGTATCTGTGCTGCCCCAACGAGAGGAGGTGGGAGGGGTTGCTGGTACGTGCTGCCCCAAGCACCGAGAGGAGGTTGGAGAAAACGTCACACAGCTGACGGAAAACGCTGCCTGGAACAAGGCAACAAGGCAAGCTAACAAGCAATGGGACAAGGCAGGTCAAGCTGCCCCAGTCACAGGCTGCTGTGGAGTGGAGTCAGGAGGGCCCAGCTCAATGTCTATGCTGATCTGACGCCCTTGTGTGATTGTGCATACAGTATATTGATCTAAGTTTCTAGGTGCCAGCAGGTGAAGCAGCGTGCATCAAGCGGTCACCGTCCAATACAGGGTGGTGCTGTTCGATCTTGCACCTGATGATCTCGGGATTCTTGTGGCCCGTTTCTTGGGTGGGCCAACCACCCACGACCCACCCATGACCATTCGTCTTCTCCCCATGACTGCTCGGCTTCTCAGCCACTTTCTGCAGCTGATCCAGGGCTCACAACATCTAGGGCACACCTAGCTTGATCCAAGCTTGACAACATCTGGTGTTCTGGGAGCATACTAGCAGAAGATTGAACAAGTACTATTGTATGATATCCAAAAACACACATCTGCAGGGGGCGTGCCCAGACCGACATTACAGTGTCCCCGCCAACCCAGCAGTGTGCCCACACCCTCCCTTGGCCAAAACCCTCCCTTGGCCAAAACCTCTACTTGGACCAACCCTTTACTTGGCCCAAGATCTCACTTGGCCCAACCCTTTACTTGGCCCAGCCATGTTTCACTTGGCCCAAACCCTTGCTGGGACCAAACCCTTGCTTGGCCCCCAAATCACATGTCCCCAAACCCTCCCTTGGCGCGCGCTTGACACCTCATGCAGTGCTGGCCGTTGACGACCCAGGTGCTGCACATCTCTCCAGCCCACAAAACAAATCTGAGACAGGCCCCAAAACAAATCTGGGACAGGCCCCAAAACATTCTGGGACAGGCCCCACACACAGCGGGCGCGTTTTTGTTCGTTTGCGCAGCGGTTGATTCTCAGCACGGGTGCACATCCTGTCCTAGCGCGTGGTGCCTGCCTGGTCACAGAATGGGTCACATACCATACCCCACTCGCAGTACGATGCGGTACGTGCCTCGATTATACTTGAGGCAGTACGTTGCGTCCAGCATGCAAGGCAGTACAATCAACACCTCAAACGCAGTACGATGCGCTTGATCACACCCAAGGCAGTACAACACCTTGGTGACAGTCAGGGCAGTACGATGCCCTAAAGATGCCTTTCCGGCTTTAGTTGTACTCAAGGCAGTACGCAGCTTCGAGCATGCAAGGCAGCAAGCTGGCTCAAAGCTCCACAGCAGCATGGTGTCTTGAATATATGCAGTATGCAAACAACGGCATTGTGCAAATACTACTTTTAAGGTGACCATGAGCTGAGTCCCGCTTGGGGCCCCCTTGCAACCCCAGTGGTGTCAGAGGATGAGAGGGCCGCGGCTCACTCCCCGCACTGTGCTGCCTTTTGTACTGCCGTGCTGCTGTAAGGTTGTACTGCGGTACCGCTCAGCTGTTGTACTGCTGTACTGCTGTCCTCAGTGCTTTGCTGCATGGGACTGCTCTAGCCAGGCTACCTTCGCCTCAACCACCACCTGCAGCCAACATACAACAGTCAAACACGGTCAAACACCGGTCAAACACCGGTCAAACGCCGGTCAAACGAGCCAGTCCATCGTCAAACCTGCTGGTCAGACATGGGCCCATGTGTTCAACAATCAAACAGTCAAACAGTCAAACAATTAAACAGTCAAACGGTCAAACAGTTAAGCAGTCAAAAAGTTATACAGTCACCACAGCGGTGCCCAGTCAGCAAGCTGTCAGCCAACCACACTCAGACAACAAACAGCCTGCCAGTCTATGCACACACACTAACGCACAGCAAGCTGCACACATCATGCAATGACGGCACACGATGCGCTTGAGCCAAACTCATCTGCGGCATTTAACTAGCTCTTACGTTTGAAGGTACAAATAGAGGTACATAAACAGTACATAATCAGTACATAAACAGTACACATGCAATGCACATATGGCACCCACCTCCTCCCCCCCCATCGTTGCCAGGCTGTCCAGCAGCCCCACGCGCAGGCTGCCTGGCCCGACTTGCCCGTACACGCGTTCCGCGGCTGCCGCGCCCTTTTCCGCGGCCAGCCTGTGGGCAGTACAGCAGTACAGCGGTACATGTGTGCGTGCATGTGCGGCAGCAGTACGTGGTGGTTGGGTGGTTTAAGAGTGATGATACATGAGTGGTGGTTAGGCAGCAGTACAGGTGCTTTTCCAGCAGGTGGGCCGGTTGTGGGCAGCAGTACAGAGAGCAGTACATGAGAACCTGACTGTTGGGCGGGGGCAGTACAAGAGTTTTTGGGGAGCAGTACATGATTGTTGGGGGAGGGCAGTACAGGGTTGGTGGGAGGGCAGTACAGGGTTGGTGGGGTAGGGCCACAGGGGGTTTGTGTGGAAGGAAGTGTGAGGAAGATTGAACAGAATGGTGCGGTTGAGTGGCAGCACAGGGCAGCACACCACCAGTTTGCCATCCAGCCATGGCCAAAAGCAGACCAACAGACCCCACTCATCCGCTAAACCCTAAGCCCTAAGTATTTGAAACCAGCACAGACCCCACTTACCCAAACACCGCCAGCTCGTTTTCAAACACAGCACAGACCCCACACACCCACCAAACCCTAAACCCTAAACCCTAAAACATTAAAAAGCAGATGAAAACCAGCACCGGCCCCACTCACCCAAACACGGCCAGCGCGTGTGCAGTGGCCAGCAAGGGGTCCTGTGGGGCCACGCTCACAAAGGCAGCAATGAGCGCCGTGACCGCGCAGCCGGCCGCCGTGATCAGAGTGAGCATGGGGACGCCGTTGGAGACGCACGCCACACGCTTGCCGTCCGTGACCTGCGGTACGATAGTTGCGGTACGGTTGCGGTACGGTTGGGGTACAGTCACGGTTTGGTTGCGGTACAGTCACGGTTTGGTTGCGGTACGGTTGTGGTATGGTGGCAGTTACAGTTGCGGTACGGTTGCGGTACAATTGTGGTATGATTGCGGTATGGTGGCAGTAAGGCGGTACAGTTGCGGTACAAATGCGGTACAGGTTGTGGGGCAGTTGCAATGTGGTCACGGTATGGTTGTGGTACAGGTTGCGGTACAGGTTGTGGTGTAGTCATGGTACGGCTGCGGTACAGTCATGGTACAATTGCGGTACAGCTGCAGTACAGATGGCGCAGCTGCGGGACAACAACGTGCAATACATGGCAGTACCGCATGGCAGTACAGCACACATGTTGACAAGAAGAGAAGATACACCCCCATGCGGCTGTTCCCAATGGCAAGCTCCGTAGCAAAGGGGCAGTAGCACAGGGGCAGTACAAGCCACGGATGGTGCAGTACGAATAAAACAACACCCACGACCCCCCCCACACACAAACCACACACACACACACACACGTCTCACACACACACATCACACATCACACATGTCACGCACACATCACACAAACCACCACCGCTCGCTCACATAGTCCACGGCGCCAGAAACCGCCACGATGCACTTGTATTGCTCCGCGAGTGCCTTTGCCGCGGGCAACGCGTCAGACGACGACGCGGTGGAGTCCACGCCGCGGACGTTGCCTGTTGGAGCAACACAGGGGCAGCGCAGGCGTTATGGGCAGTACAGGGGCAGTACAGCACGTGGACGTTGCCCGTTGGGGCAACACAGGGGCATCATGGGAAGTACAGGGGCAGTACGGCACGCGGACATTGCCTGTTGGAGCGACAAGCGGGCATTATGGACAGTACAGGGGCAGTACGGCACGCAGACATTGCCTGTTGGGGCGATACAGGGAGCGGTGCATGCGGGGCAGCCGTATGCTGCCTCAGGTACCCTGAACCTTGAACCCTCAACCCTCAACCATACCCCCAAACCCTCAACCCTTTAACCCTTAAACTTCAAACCCTAAAGATCAACGTGATCACCCCCCACCTGCCGCCCCCGCGAGCGCCAGGATCTCGCTCCCATTGCCGCGCACGACCGTGGGGTGGCACTTGAGCAGCTCCACACACGCGCGCGTGCGCATGGGCGTGGCCCCACACCCCACAGGGTCCAGCACCCAGGGCTTGCCCGCAGCCACGGCCTGCATGTGGCGATCACGGGCATCATCAAGCTTTGGATCACCGGCGATTTGGATCACCATCATCGGCAGTATGTGACGATCACGGGCATCATCAAGCCAGGGATTTGGGTCAACAGTGTGTGACGTTCATGGGCATCATAGAACCAGGGCTGAGCAGGTTTAGGGTTCAGGGTTCAGGGTGTGGGGTTTAAGGTTTGGGGGTTTGCTGTCACCTGTGTGTGGCGATCACGGGCATCATCAAGCCAGGGAGGGAGATTCGGACTACCCGTGTGTGACGTGCACGGGCACGGTCAAGCCAGTACAACAATCACACTCCACAGTACGAACTTCACACCAAACATCACACCCCACCCACTGCCTTGGCCGCCAGCTTCTTGCTTCAGCCTTCACAGCCGGTGCATGACTGGGTCGTATCTTTAATACTGTTACTCTATGGATACTCCATGCAGTACGAACTTCACACTCCACAGCACGAACTTCACTACGAACTTCACGCCCCGCCCACCGCCTTGGCCGCCAGCTTCTTGCTCGCGATCCACTCGGACGACAGGGTGCCCATGTTGATGAGCAGCGCTGAGGAGATGCCCACAAAGTCCTCCACCTCATCCAGGGAGTGGGCCTGTGAGTTAGACAGCCAAAGTCGGTGATATTGACATGAAATACACAACTCCTTGGATGTGAGAGCATTGAGTTGTAACATGTCATGTACATGTAACATGCAACCCACGAGTGGGCATGTTGTAGTTCTGGTCACTCAAGAGAGCCAGCTTGCTGTGGGCTGGCAACACATGATGCTACACGCCATACACTGTATCACGATTAGTGCCTGGGGCTTGTGTTTTTGCAGGTGGCACTTGCTTTAACCCAACTCTAGACGGTACCGTGGGTTTAACCGCGCGAAACCATGTAATGATGAATGATGATGATGATGACTGTATCACGATGCAGCACCATGAGTTTTACCACGCTAGGCTGTGTAATGATGATGGTGAGATGGTGACGACATAGCACACTGAATGTGCAACGCACGTCACTGACATTGCACAAGGCAAGCAACTGCCTACGCAGCACAAATCCCAGTACCCACACATACTGCCACACATACTGCCATGACACATGACACAAGGAGCTGGAGCTGGAGCTGGACACACCGGATACACATGGTGCCGTATGTAGTCCACTGGATACATGTAGTCCAGTATGTATGTAGTCCACACATACACTACATACCACTGGAGCTGCAGCTGGCAGCTGGAGCTGGACACACTGTGTCACACATCACACACTGTCTCACACATAGCTCATCTGGGCATCTCTCAATCCTGGGCTCATAAGAGACAGTACATCACACACTGCAACACACACGTACTGTCCCACACATCATCACACATCACACTTTGATCAACCAACAGCAGTACCAACACATCAACCAACCAACCACATCATCCAATCAAATAACAGCAGTACATCACGTACCATCGCGGGCGAGGCCCCAGCAGCCAGCAGTACGTTTGCCATGATGTCCATGGACACAAAGTTGGTGATGCACTGCGAGCATGCCATACACACACCACTGTAATAAAGAGATCATCCATGGCACACCTGGGTTTGCATGCAGCTCGGCCCACACCCATGCGCAGCATGCTCCGATCCGCATGCAGCTCGGTCCATGCCCATGCACAGTACAATCAGATTTGCACGCGGCTCGGCCCACACCCATGTCCAGTTTGCATGCAGCTCGGCCCATGCGCATTCATGCCATGAGCATGGCGGGGAGCCCCGCCAGTTGTGTGTGCCATGTTGTGCATGCAGCGATCTTCCAGCTCACACAAAGCATGCAGCGCATGCTAAGACGTTCAACGTGGTTAGGATGGACGAGTCGATGCTGCATGGTGCATAGCATCCCACAGGGCATGCACACTGGTGTGACTACCAGTGCTCTTGGAAGTGCATTGGCTCGCATGGTGCATGTCGGTCATGTGCACTGCACTTGTACTATCATGCAGCGGGTGCGCGTTGGTGCCTGCGGCCAAACAGCCGATCGCCTGACGCTGTACTTGCGAATACAGCCGTGGCGAACGCCCGATGCTGCATCTCGCACACCAATCCCCTCCGTTTCACCCCTCTACCTGAACCAGCGGCCTTGCCCCCTTAACAGCCGTCCAGCATTTCCAGCAGCTCTCCGCATTTGCTTGCAGGCGCATCGGCTCGGACGCCATGGTTGTGTCACAGGGAATTCCTAGTGATGGGTGATCTAAAAGTGGTCCCTGCAACTAAAAAGCGCGATGGGCGCATCAAACGCAACACCGTTTGATTGGCACTACGGTATTGCCGCTGTGAGGTCTCACACCCATCTGGGCCAGTACTTGGCGACGAAGCAAAATGGACATGAGCACCGACCCGCCTTCGATGTAGGAATCTGGTTAGGTGCTGCGGATGGTGTCAGAATGTTCATTAGGGATGGGAGGCATCTGAACAGGCCTGGCACCAGGACCTGCCCATCAACTTCGATTGGTGCATCCAAGCTGTGCTGCAGCAAGAAGCACATGCTGAGCAGTCAGGCGGGAGTGTGTGGCGTGCATGCGGCGCATGCAGCCCCCATCCGGCACAGTGGCATGCAGGCATGCAGCAGCAGCGCAGCATCCGAGGAAGTGCCAGGGACAAGCCATGCAGCAGCAGCTGCAGCTGCCTCGCAGCCCCTGCACACTGCACCAGAGCATGTGCCCACCCAGCCATGCTGCTGTGGGCCCCACCTGAACAGCCACCACACTCAAGAATGTCATGACCCTGCCAACCCCAACAATGGCCCCAGCAGCCACGACAGCCTGACCCTGAACCCTGCAAACCCCAGCCACAACCCCCATCTCGACCACACACCCACAAGCTGCAACAGCTTCGACTTACCCACAGACTCACCCACAGACTTACCCACAGCTTTGACTTACCCACAGAACTTACCCACAGACACACGTTGCACTGACGCTCACCCGGTGGCATCAACCTCAGCTTGGGTGGCAGCTGGCCCCGACAGCCAGGGTGGTCAGGCCACACCCACTCCCACCCCTAGCCATCCACCCTCAAGCATGGCCCCAGCTCAAGGGGCCCGTTGGAGTGCTAAGGAGCAGCACGCCTTCCTGAACGAGGGCAGGGACTGGCAGGTGGGGTCATGGAAGAGTAAAACCAACGGCTGGCGGTTTTAATTGCCTTGTAACGATGCCTGCATCTTGTACCAGTGCCATCTCGCCGTTTCTTAATGTGACCAGAATTGGTCATGCGGTCGCACTTCTTCATGTGGCCGCACTTTTCGCAGGCAGTACAGTGCTTCTGGCAGGCGGTAGTGGCCGGTACAGCGCGCCTGTCTGACATCGGGGTGTGGGACCCAGAGGAGCAGTACAGCAGTACACCAACAGAATGCAAAAGCAGTACAGCAGTGCAACAGCAGGACGGGACGGCAGTACACTCCAGCAGTACAGCAGAACAGTCACAGGATGGGGTGGCAGCCATGGGAAGCAGTACAGAGCTGGCACCCTCCAGCTGCGTCGCCCCACCGCCGGACCTGAACGGACCACCTGAACTGAACGGACCACCTGACCTCAACGTACCACCCGAAAAGGTGCAAAAGGAGCTGAACGGACCACCCAGGAAGCACAAAAAGAACGGGCGGCAGGAGCGGATCACCTACAAGCTGGTGGTCAGTTACCTGGGCCCTGCCTTTCAGGGATGGGCATGGCTGCCCCCACCTGCTGTGACCGTGGAAGGGCGGCTGAGTGAGGAGCTGCAGGTGTGTACCCTGGAGGTTTTGAGCTTTAACCTAAACCCTCAACCCTCAATTCTAAACCCTAAACCTTCAACCTGCAGGTGTGTAGCACAGTGTACACAGTGTGTACCCTTAGGGTTTGGGCCCAGGGTATCAACCTTGAACCCTCAGCCCTAGACCCTCAACACTGAACTCCGAACCCTAAACCCTGGACTCTACACCCTCGAGCCTCAACTCTGAACCCTCGAGCCTCAACTCTGAACCCTCAACACGAAACCCTCAACCCGCAACCTTATTCACTAACCCTCAACCCTGAATCCATACGTACAAACCCAAACCACCAAGTCGCACACCCCAAAAGAAGTGGCGTGACCTGAAGAGTGTCGGCTGCAGCATTGCGAGGGGGGTTGCTTGTGCATGTCAGATCTGTGGCATGGTCTTTGCACTGCCGAAGGTGCCAACAGAGGCATGCTAAAGTGCATGCCAAACAGGCCGAGGTTGCGTGCTTGCCATGCCATTTCCCGCAGGCGGCAGTGAACGAGGCAGCAGAGGCAGCAGCAGCAGCAGCAGCAGCAGCAGTGGGGGGCTCACAGGCACCCAGCACGCAGAGCAACACCCGAGTTGCAGAGCAATCACAGGCCGGCAGCCGAACCGTCGCAGAGGATCAAAAACACAGCACAACACCGCAGCCACAGGACAACACCCGCGTTGCAGAGCAATCAGAGGACGGCAAGCGAGTTTGGGAACAGCCTCAAAACGACACCCGAGTTGCAGAGCAATCACAGGACGGCAGCCGAGCTGTGGCGCAGCACCAGAAACACACACGGACACACCCAAAGACAAAGAAGCTGCCCCCCGTCACGCGTGCCGTCCTTTCCTGTTCAGGCCGCACCGACAAAGGTGTGAGCGCTCACTGCCAGGCCGTCTCATTCTATTCCTGGTACCCTCTCACGCTTTCCCGCGTACAGCAGGCGGTACACGCGGCCGGTGCGCACTGGCCCGGCAGTAGCAGCGGGAGCGGTACGTCTGCACATGGCAGCAGTACAGATGCGTCTGACAGCAGTGCCATTGCACATGGCGACAGCACCATTCATGGCAGTGCTAGTGCCAGCAGCAGCGGCAGTAGTGGCAGTAGCACCGGCAGCAGTGGTAGTAAAACCGGCAGTAGCACCACCGGCAGTAGCAGCCCCGGCAGTAGCAGCGCCGGCAGTAGCCCCGGCAGTAGCACCGGCAGCGGCGGTGTGGCTCTGCGTTTGATTTCCATGGAGCAAATGCCGCGGTCGTTCCATGCCACGTTTGCCGCGGGGTGGCGGCGGTACGTGTACCTCTTTCCCCTGAGGCAGTACAGCAGTACAACAACTGATCCTGCAGTACAGCGGTACAGTGGATCAGAGGAGGCCGCCCCTTGTACAGCCCAAGAGCAGGCAGTCAGACCGGCGGTCGCTGCACCAGCAGTCACATCGGGCACACCCCCAGTCACACCCCCAGTCACACCCCCAGTCACACTCCCAGTCAGACCGCCAGTCACACCCCCAGTCAGACCGCCAGTCAGACCGCCAGCTGAAACTCCCTTGGACATGGACGTGGACGTGGTGGACCGGCTGTTGCGGCAGTTGGCGGGCCGTCCGCGCGACTTTTCCGCGTTTGCACGCGACACCCCAGCCGGCAAGGACCCGACGTGCACGCTGCACCTGGCGCGTGCGCGGCTCGTTCAGCTTCCCGGGCAGTACAGCAGGCAGTACAGGCAGTACTGTACTGCCGGCAGCGGCGGGAACAGCGGCAGTAGCAGCAGCGGCGGCAGCAGTAGCAGCGGCGGCAGCAGCAGCAGCGGCGGTGGTGGCAGCAGCGGCAGCAGCAGCAGCCACAGTGCCAACCTGGCACCTGTACCTGCACTGTGTGTGGAGCTGGTGGCAGACCGCTTCCTGCGCAGGTGTGAATGAAGTGTGAACCAAGTGTGAATGAGCAAAGTGTGAACAAGTGTGAACCAAGTGTGAACCAAGTGTGAATGAAGTGTGAACGGTGTACGGTGTGCTCATGGCATAGTGTGAGCCTCAAGTGTGGGCATGGAAAACTATCGGAGGTTGATGTGAACACAGGACGCCCCACCACCATTTGTACTCACACCATCACATGTGTTCCCTGATTTCTCTCTGACACGTGTTCTCACACCACCACACATGTTCTCACACCACCACACATGTTCTCACACTACCACACATGCTTTCACACCACCACCATATGTACTCCCACCGTCACATGTATTCAGTCTGGCACATGTTCTCATCGCCTGCAGGATGGTGCGTGTGCTGGTGGCCACAGCTGTGCTGGAGTCATTAGGAGCTCTGGGCCCAGTACCTTCTGCTGCTACTGCGACTGCTATGGCTACTGCTACTGCTACTGCTACTGCTACTGCTACTGCTACTGCTACTGCTGCTGCTGCTGCTGCTGCTGCTGCTGCTGCTACTACTGCTACTGCGACTGCTGCTGCGACTGCGACTGCTACCGCTAAGCCCCACCCAGGAAGCGCCACGGCAGAAACCGCTGCGACAGAAACTGCTGCGGCAGAAACCGTCGCGACAGCAACCGCCGCGACAGAAACCGCCGCGGCGGTAACTGTTACCTCATCACCACACGGCCCCACGGACCCGGATGCACCCGCCCCCACCCCCAGCCTGCTGCGCTTCTGTGCCCCGACCCCACCTGGTGAGCGGCCCCCCACCTCAGTGCCTGCACCTGCAGTGGGCCTGTGCTTCGCGGGCGCGGGGTACGATGGGCAGGGGTGGGGGGACGCATGATGGGCAGCGGAGGTGGGGTGGGGAATGACAGGCAGCGGAG
>QAXD01000162.1:263333-278992 GCA_004335575.1 Haematococcus sp. NG2 | reverse complement strand
ACCCTTCCCATGAACCCTGCCCCTGGACTCTGCCCCTGAACTCTGCTTCTGCAACCCTGCCCCTGAACCCTTCCCATGAACCCTGCCCCTGAACTCCGCCCCTGAACCCGGCTTCTGCAACTCTGCCCCTGAACCCTGCCCCTGGACTCGGCTTCTGCAACCCTGCCCCTGCACGCTGCTCCTGTCCCCCCCAGGTGCCCCGTGGTGTCACCCCCACCTCTGCAGCAGCCGCCGCAGGTGCAGGTGCAGGCCCCAGCATGGCCGCCGCGGCAACAACGAGCGCTGTGAGCGCTGAAGACGCATCCACCTCATCAGCAGCGGCGGGGCAAGCAGCCGCAGAGGACGCAGCCGCCACCGGCCCGTCGGTCTTCGTCCCTGCCCCGCGCTTCAGGCCCGCCTCCACAGGTGGGCGGTACAGTGTGGGCAGTACACACAGTACAGTCGGCAGTGCACGCAGTACAGTGGGCAGTACAAGCAGTACAGTGGGCAGTTACCGGCCTGAAGTACATGCGCGCAAGCGTGTGCGCACAGCGCGCTGTGCATGGGGCGCAGTAGCTCAGGGTTGGGAAGCACCACGGTTCATTCTGTACCGGTCGTAGCAGTACAAATACGTTTCTGGAACCCGTGTCTGGAACCTAACTCAAACCCCCTATAGCCCCAATTCTAAACCTGGCTGTCTGGCTACATTGCTCTCATGCCCTTGCACGCCATGCCACCGCTCACATGCGCTCAGCCGACCCCTTCATCAAAAACCCTACCCCCAACCCTAACCCTGACTATCTGGCTGCCCCGCTCTCTGTGCACGCAGACGTACAGGTGGTGGACGCGCGGGCCCTCAAGGTGGACCACGTGACAGAGGCCGAGGAAGAGGCAGAAGCAGTAGTCCCCACGGTCTCCGCCTTTGCCCGCCCCAACGCCAGGTAGGGCCCTCAAAGGCCCGCAAGCATGCTTGTTCTGGGTTTTTTTAGCAGTGCAATGTACTACAAAGAAAGAGGTGCACATCCAGCACAGGTCACTTGGTTATGTGTACTCTCGGCCCTAAACCCTAGACCCTCAACACAGAACCCCAAGCCCTAAACACTCAGCATCAAACTCTAAACCCTAAACCCCAAACATCAAACCCTAAACCCTACAACCTGTAACCCCAACCCTAAACCCTAAACCCCGTTCTATGCAGGCTGCCGGCCAGGGGGCGGCTGGTGGCTGAGCTGGCGGAGCTGGAGGCTGCCATGGAGGAGGTGGAGACAGATGACGAGGACATTTTCGGGCCTGAGGTGCGCCGCATGTGTGATGCCATGGGGTGTGATGGGCCATGGGTGTGATGTCATGGGTGTGACACCATGGGTGTGACCTTTGATGCCATGCGTGTGACCACATGGGTCATTGGTGTGATGCGCAGGTGGGCCGCAAGGTGGGGGACCTGGCCGACCTGATCGCTGCAGGGGAAGAGGCGCGTGCTGCAGCGGCCGCACCCCCCAAGCGCCTGGGGGCCAAAGCGGAGGCCGGCCAGGTGCGCACAAAACCCCCTCCCTAAGCCATGGGCGAGGGCTTCGGGCTCAGGATTTAGGGCTTCGGGCTTAGGGTTTAGCGCTTCGGGCTTAGGGTTTAGGGTACAGGGGTAAGGGGTGGGGGCCAAGGCGGAGGCGGGGCAGGTGCGGCCATGGACGGAGGTTTAGGGCTTAGCGCTTAGGGTTGAGGGTTGAGGAATTAGGGCTTTGCGCTTAGAGTTTAAGGCTGAGGGTTGAGGGTTTTGCGCTTAGGGTTGAGGGCTGAGGGCTTTGGGCTTTGGGCTTTGGGCTTATGGTAGGGCTTAGGGCTTTAGCATTGATGTTTAGGGCTGAGGGTTCAGGGCTTTGGGCTTTGGGTGGAGGGCCTTGAGCTTCAGGATGAGGGTCTATGGTTCAGGATTGAAACCCTGACGCTGATGCCCTCACACCCTCAACCTTGAAACCTGCAACCCTGCAGCCCTGAGACTCTGATTGTCCACCCAACCCCCTCTAACCCTAACCCCCAAAGCCTTTAACCCCAAACCCTCATGGCGTAAACCTCAGATTCCAAAACCCTCAAACCCTGAACCTTAAACCCTGAACCCTAAACCCTAAACCCTGCAGGGCGGGGACGCGGATGAGTGGGGCGACTGGCTGGATGAGTTTGTGGTGGCTGCAGCAGGAGAGGCTGAGTCAGCACACGCTGAGTCAGCACTTGGGGAGGAAGAGGCCGGGGCAGCGGGGGCAGGGGTGGGTGTGGCCACCGCTCCCGGGCCCAAGGGCCACTCAGTGCCCATCCCAGCCGCCCTGGCCGCGCGTGCCAAGCAATGGGGGGCGGCCCCCTTGGGGGACAGTGATGAAGAAGAGGAGGAGGAGGAGGAGGAGGAGGAGGAAGAGTACAGGAGTGGGAGTGAGGAGTACGAGGAGGAAGAGGAGGAGGGGGAGGAGGGCGCGGGGCGGCGGGNNGTGTCTGGCAGCGGCTTGGGGGTGGGCGGTGGGGCGGGCAAGGCGCGGCGGCCGGAGGGGTCCATCGCATCGTCGTACTGGCGGCCGGAGCGCAAGGACCGCAAGGTACTGCCATAATACTAATAATCCGCATGTGCGGGTTACTGTACTGCATGTGTACTGCGTCTGTCGTACGACGTGTACAGTTACAGACTTACAGTTTCACTAAATGTACCTGTAGCTGTTGTGGGTGCATTGCATGGGGCTGGCCCGCACGCTACTCTGCACACAAACACAATACCACATGCGGCGTCGAAGCTGCCGCTGTAGGGATTGTTTTTGCACACTTGCTGGTCTGCCTGCGCGTACTGCTGGTATGACTGCGCATGTGTACTGCCCGCACTTGAACGTACTGCCTGCTGACGTTTCTGTACTGCCTGCGCACGTTTCTGTACCGCAGGGTGCGCTGGACGTGGTGGACGCGCGCTTTGAGCAGCTGGCCACACAGTACGAGGTGAGAGCGGTACAGCGGTACAGCAGTACAACAGCAGCAGTACGACAGTACAACTGCACAGCAGTACAACAGTGCAACAGTACAGCAGTATACCATCCCACCCCACCACACTCTCTGTTTGAACAGCATGTGGTATCACGTGTGCAATGAACGTGTGATGTCACATCCACCAATGGTGTACCACCTCCCGAGCTCAAACAACGCACGCCCTTAAACAACGCATGACCTCTCATCAGTAACATATGTGATATGTCCTACATGGCTCCAAAACGTGTTACATCGTTTGTTGCATCAACGTGCGACCCCTCACACCTCTCACAGGATGATGATATGTGTGACCTCATTTGTTGCATCAACGTGTGACCCCTCACACCCCTCACAGGATGACGAGATGGGTGACCTGGAGGGTGATGAGCTGGCAGGGGGCCGGGCAGTAGCGGCTGCACGCGGCAACGCTGACATCGCCATGTTCACCAACGTGCTGGATGAGTTCCTTGAGGAGCAGGTGGGCGGTCGGGTCGGTTGGGTGGTTGGTTGTGTTGGTTGTGCGGGTTGGTTGGGCGGTTGGTTGGGCGGTTGGTTGTGTTGGTTGTTCAATTGGGCGGTTGGGCAGTTGGTTGTGTCGGTTGGCTGATTGATAGTACCTCCATGTTAGCAAAGTGAGTTTCTGGAGAGCAGGTGCTGGGTTGGTTGGTGGGTTGGTCAGTTGGGCGGTTGGTTGGTTGGTTGGTTGGTTGGTGGGGTGCTCAATGGGCGGGTGGATCATTCAGGTGGATGGCTGATCAAGGTGGGTGGTTGGATCGATCAGGTGGGTGGACAAGGCAGTTGGTTGGGTGGTTGCTTGCCTCTTTTGCGCATGCCCTTCTGACAAGATGCAGCGCTGAGCTTGCAGACCAGCACCAGCGCATCCATTGGGGTTTGGGACTGAATGGTGCAGGATTTAGAGGCCTGGAGGTTGGCCAATTTGGGACTCAGGTCAACAGTGCGGTTAATGCGTTGACCACCACTGATGGTATCCATTCGCTGGCCTCATTGTTTGTGACGTTTCCTGTGGGCGCAGATTTATCTGTAAAGTCATCCGTCAAGTTATCTGTAAAGGTTCGTGTAAAGGTTTCTGTGGGCATGCGCTGTGGCCGCAGAAAGCCGCGCGGCTGGCAACGGGCAGTGGGGAGGCGTCGGGCACGGCACCCACGAAAGCAAAAACTGCCCGGGCTGACGCGCAAGACGCGGAGGAAGAGGAGGAGGAGGAGGATGACGTGTTTGAGGATATGACTGAGGCGCAGTACGAGCAGTACATGCGGCGCAAGGCGGCGGGACGGGAGGCGGTACAGGGTCTGGGGGCGCGGGTGACGGGCGGGCGGAAGGTGAGGGTCACACGTGTGATGGTCTCAACACGTGTACACGGCCGTGAACCACTCCACAACCCTCACACCGATTGCAGACCTGAAACCCTGAGCCCTTACCTCTACACCCCAAACATAAACCTTAAACCCCAAACCCTCAACCCTCAACCAAACCCCACACGCTCCATGACACATGTGCATTGCCACGCACGTGCCCACACCTCACACCTCACGCTTTCACACCTCACGTCACACACCTCACACCTCACGTACATGTAGCATATCTCACACGCATGGTCACACATATCTCACATGTATACATGCCCCACACACCCCACACCACAGGTGGAGTCGCTGGAGGCTGTGGACCGGGAGGCGCTGGCGGCGGTGCGTGCGCGCATTGAAGCGGCGGCCGAGCGCGGGGTGGGGACGGAGGACGACCCACTGGGTCCCGAGGCGCTGCGCGTGGTCAAGGTGCGGTCTTTGTAATATAAGCTATTTGTAACAATAGTTGTTTGTCACAATGGTTACTGATAGCTACGTGCGCGTGGTCAAGGTATGTATGTGCGTGTTGGCGTTCATGATCAGCCGTTCATTGATAAGTCCTCGGTTTGGTATGGTATGGTATCATTGGTATGTGGTGGTATGTTGTCGGCGGGGCGTGGGGTTGGGACGGAGGACGACCCGCTGGGGCCGGAAGCGGTGCACGTGGTCAAGGTGAGGACGGGCGGACCAAACGATATCTCCAACATTTATTATTCAATTCGTTGAACTGGAGCTCCTGCACCCGGTGCCCGAGGCGGTGCACGTGGTCCTGGTACGGATGTGCGTGTTGGCGTTTATGATAACCCAAGCAGTTCACGCACATGTTTATCACTCTAATCATTGTGATTGGGTTAGTTGTCTCCCCCACCCCCACCCCCCCCCTCCCCCTCCCCCCCAACTGCAGATGAATCGGGGCGAGAAGTGGGACATGCACCAGCACTAACCCAAGCAAACATTGGTCAGCATGTTCATGCACATGTTCATCATCTGTGGAAAGCCGTGTATTCATTATGATACTGTTACTAATAAAACTGTTACTGTTACTGTTATTGGTACCGTATTATTGATATTATTATATGTTTGTCAGTGGGTTTGCTGCCTTGCCTCACACCACCCCCCACACCTTCAGATGGACCGGGGCGAGAAGTGGGACTGCGAGTCGGTCCTCTCCCTGCGCTCCAACCTCTCCAACCACCCCGCCCGCATTATTGAGCCCCAGCGCCGGTCGGGCACCAAGGGCGGGGGAACTATCATGCTATCCGCCAAGACGGGGATGCCGGTGCATGTGGGGGGCCAGACGGTGAGCGCCAAGGCGCTCAAGGCCCTGGCGGCCGCCTCTGCCCCTGCGGGTGATTACGAGGGCAGCCGCAGCACTGCGGCTGGTGTGGCGGGGGCGGGAAGCACGCAGGGGGGGGCTGCTGCAGGGGGTTCCGGAGCGCCGGCCGTCACAGCGCCGGGGGCCGAACCACAGGAGGGGGCGGCGGGGGTTGCAGGGGCCGTGGCCAACGGCGCGCGGGAGGCGAACGGTCCGTGGGGAGACGAACGGCCCAGGGACGGCGGCGGCGAGAATGAGAGTAGTGAGGGGAGCGAGAGCGGGAGTGAGGATGGGAGCGGGGCCGGGAGCGGGGCGGAGGGGTCGGTGGCGGAGGGGATCGTGATCATGGAACGGCGGAAGGGTGAGAGCGCGGAGGAGAAGCGGGCACGCAAGGCGGCGGTCAAGGAGGCGAAGCGGCAGGTGGGTGGCGGTTTTTTTCTTTTTGTGGCGGTTTTTTTCTTTTTTTTCTTTTTGTGGCGGTCTGTCAGTCGGGTGTTGCCTTTCAGTTTTTCTGCTGCTACATGTACCGTTGCTGCTTTGTGTACCGCTGCGATGTGTACCGCTTTCACCACATGTACTGCTTTTTCACCACATGTACTGCTTTTTCACAACATGTACTGCTTGTACTGCCAGCCTCGCCTGGCCCACCGGCACTGCCAGCAAGCAGCAACACCTTCTCCGTGCAACTGCTGGCAGCAGCTGCACGTACTGCACGCACTGCTCATACCACCTGTACTGCCTGCTGCACCGCTGACACGGCATGTACTGCATGTACCGCCTGTACTGCCCACAGGCGCGCGCGGCCAAAAAGGAGCTCAAGGGCATGTTCAAGGCGGAGGCTGCACGGCAGAAGAAGCAGGCAGCAGGGCGTGCGGCAGCTGGCATGAACGGCAGCTCCGCCTATGCCATTCCTTAACATTGCATTTCCCAGCCCGGCTTAAGATAGAACACCCCTCTGTAGGTCAAAGCTCATGGATACCGCTATCGGGTTGAAAGACCCTTCGAGGAACTTTTCAATTTTACAAGCAACGGTTGCCATTCCTTAACATTAGTCCATCCTTAGCATGTATGTTCCTTAGTACTCCTCAATGCTTCAGCACCACGCCCTGAAAAGAGGGTGTGGATTGGCTCACTGAACTCACACCACATTATGCAGACTTGCAGATGTGTGTGAGGCAAGGGTGCAGGGATCTGCAGTAGAGCAAAGCGTCGTGTAACATACATAGTTACATACCAAATGAGCATACAGATGCAAGGCATGTATCAGCTTCACTGCAGGTGCACACACACAGCAAAGATCTGTCATCAATGCGGTAATAAGTAGTAACTAAGTCTACGCCCTCTAATCTGCCAGGCGTGCGTGTGTTAAGCTTATGGGAGGGGTGTCCCTGGGTTGCCCCAGGGCCTGCCCAGCAGGGACCTTCACCAGTGTCCAAGCAAGCAACCGTATCTAATGCATGCAGCAGTCAAAGCAGGCGGTGGGGCACGCGGCAGATGGCATGAGCGGTGGCGGTTCTGTGTTTACCACTCCCTGGGCTTTGAAAGCCCAGTTGTGCAACGCTTGGCCACTGAACCCCCCACATGTCCAGCGACGCGCGTGCAAGGCCACTAGACGATCAGTGTGGTGGTGTCCTCTCATGCCAACCCCGCTCTCTGGACATGACGCCCCTTACCATTCTCTGACATTCCTGACCATTCTCTGCACATGCCGTGTGTGTGAAACGTCGAACCCCCACCCCTGTGTTGTTGTTGTTGTTGCCGCTGTTACAATGTGCGAATGTAACAGCAACAGTAGACCCCCACACCTGTGTGCCACCACCCCAGACGCCTGCACCTACACGCTACAGCTTGCTCAGCAGTGAGCAGGCCTTTACAGTTGTACCGCCTACTTTCTGTACCTACTGTTCCGTCAGTCAGCCTGCGCTCTGCCCCCGGTTCCACTCAGCCCTATCAATAGCTGCCCCCCCTTTCACTTCTTCTTCTTCGCCTCCAGCTTCTTCTTCCGCTTGGCCTCTGCAATCTTGCGCGCCTTGTACGCCTTCCAGGCCGCCTGGATGACGCGCGCCGAGTGATTGCGCCGCACCTCGTACAGC
The DNA here is from genome assembly GCA_004335575.1 of Haematococcus sp. NG2. NCBI lineage: Eukaryota > Viridiplantae > Chlorophyta > Chlorophyceae > Chlamydomonadales > Haematococcaceae > Haematococcus > Haematococcus sp. NG2. The sequence continues at coordinate 271,250 of QAXD01000162.1, read as the reverse complement.
AGCCGCTGCGTCGGAAAAAATACAACAAAAACATAGGAAAAGGATTAAAAGGATAAGGACAAAAAGGATAAAACGAAAAAGGGAAAAGGGAAAGGGAAAAGGATTAAAAGGATAAGGATTAAAAGGATAAGGATAAAAAGGATTAAAGGGAAAAGGATGGAAAGAACGAAGGTTTCTTTAGGTTGGTTGCGCCCGCACCTCGTACAGCAGCCGCTGCGTTTAAAAAGCAATTTCACATACTGTACATACCGAAACATATATTTTCTAGGGTTTCTGAGCCAAGAGCCAATGCGATGAAGTGCGAGTATCAAGACAGGCAGTACACAACCACCTCTGGCAGCACACTTTTGTAGTGACATCCATGCACGCATGCAATGTCTGCCAAGGCCCCCTAAAAATGCTCCTGTTGTCGTATGGCATTCGTATCGGAACACAACAAAATGCTCACTGCAGCTGCACATGCCGCCCTGTCAGCACGAGGATTGAATGCTAAGGGAGCGATTAGTTATCAAATCATCAACAAAGGCAGTCAGTCGAACGGACAGCTGGTCCCCTCACCTCCAGCCGCTCCTCCTCCTTGATCCGTTCAGCTTCCTCGTACGCCAACCGCTCCGCCAGCATCTGCGCATGGCCCTTGGTGTACTCCTCCAGCTGGCGCAGCACCTGCATGTCAGACAGGCAGTCAGACAGACAGTCAGACAGTCAGAGGGGCCGAGTGTGATGGGCAGGCACACAAACGGGCAGACGTACAGTACTGTACTACGTAGTACTGTGCTACCATACTGAATACTGCATACTACAGACTATCAACTCCTACATCACGCTTCTGAAAAGCCTGAACAGCATGTGGGTCAGTGCTGCCAATCGTGGAACACCTACAGCTGCCCGCAACATTTGTACAGCCCAATTCACTGCAGTATCATGCAGTACAGCACAGGCTGCATCCCTTTCTAGGCACTACCCCTGCAGCAGTCTGAATCTTATAAAGTGTTCAGACCTATTTGATCATAAGGGTACAATAAACCCTGAATCCCAAGCCCCCTAAACCCTAAGTGGAAACCCCAAAGAAGAAGAAACCCCCTTGACACCCTTAACGCCGAACCCCTTAACCCTTGTAATAAACCTAAGGCCAGAGGATACCCCTCAGCACCAAAGGAAGGAAGAAGGCCTTCAACCGGAAGAAGAGCACCCTTCAAGAAGAGCACCCTTCAAGCAGAGCACCTCCAAGAAGAGCAGCCTTCAAGAACAGCACCCTTCAAGACGAAGAACAGCCCGCATCTCGTTGTGCTCCGCCAGAGCCCAAAGAAGAAGGACCCCTTGAAACCCTGAATACCAAGGCCCTACAACCCTTAACCCAAGGCCAGAGAATACACCTCAGCACCAAAGGAAGAAAAGAAGCCCTTCAAGCGGAAGAAGAGCACCCTTCAAGAGAATTTATTAAAGGAAGGAAGCAGCCCTTCAACTTTAGGAAGACCAGCCCGCACCTCGTTGTACTCCGCCAGCGCCGCCTGGTACTCCCCATCCTTGGACCCCACATCCGTGTCGTAGTCCGTGATCAGGCTCTCCACATCCTGTTGCGCCCGCTTCTTGGCCTTGCGCAACGCCGCCTCCGCTTCCTTGTGCTCCTGCCGGGCCGCCGCCAGCTCAGCGCGCGCCGCCTCCAGCTGCGGTACACAGGGTTTAGGGTTTAGGGTTTTAGGGCTTAGGGCTTAGGGTTTTAGGGTTTTAGGGTTTTAGGGTTTTAGGGTTTTAGGGTTTGGGGCGGCAGTGCAGGGCAGTACAGGGCAGCTCAGCGCGCGCCGCCTCCAGCTGCGGTACATAGTACAGGGCAGTACAAGGCAGTACAGGGTTTAGGGTTTAGAGTTTAGGGTTTTAGGGTTTAGGGTTTAGGGTGGCAGTGCAGGGCAGTACAGCGCAGCTCAGCGCGCGCCGAGCTGCCGTACACACCAGGCAGTACATGGCAGTACATGGCAGTACACGCAGCAGTACAGGGCGGCACACACCGCAGTACATACAGCAACATGGGGCAGTACAGGGCAGTACAGGCCGTGCCATGCAGTGTTCACATGCATCTACAGGGTGACACAACCGGGGACGCTGCCCAGCGCCCACCTCCTTGCGCAGGTTCTCATGCTCCCCCCAGCACCCACCTCCTTCACAACAAGTTATTCACAAAAGATTGTTCACAAGGAGCGGGTCACCAGCACCCACCTCCTTGCGCAGGTTCTCGTGCTCCCCTTGGAATGAGTCTGCGTCGTTGGTGCGCGTGCTGCTGGCATCCGCCTGGATGCTTCCGCGGGCTGCCGCTGTGGATGTGGCCACCTGCGGGCATGTGTACGTGATGAACATATTTTTATTATAATAAACATTGACAACTAAAGGTTGCCATACATTATTAACATTGAGGACATATTGCAACCACCGAGTACAACCACGCAACATGCACAATCAGTGCAAACAAGCGCAAAACATGTACAAACCAGTGCGATAAGCACCATCATCGCGCACCTCGTGCAGCTCCGCGCGCGCCTTGTCCTCTGCGCCCTGCACCAGCGCCGCAGCGCGTGCCAGCTCCACCTGCTGCAGCCGCAGCTTCTGCTCCAGACCCGTCTTCTCTGCCACCGCCTTCTCCTCCCGCGCACGCACCTGGCGGTCAGGGTTTTGCGGTTATAGGGTTTGGGGTTTAGGGGTTTGCGGTTTTAGGGTGTGGGGTTTGGGGTTTGGGGTTTAGGGTGTGGGGTTTACGGTTTCAGGGTTTAGGGTTGGGATTTGTGTTTTTAGTGGGTTGGGTTGGGTTCAGTGGGTTTAGTTGGTTGGGTTGGGTTTACTGGGTTTAGTAGTGGGTTGGGTTTAGTGGGGGATTGCGCTCAGTTCCTGGCTCCAACCCCTCAAATATGCAGATCCAAACGCGAGGCGGAAGACATGACCAACCACACGCAGCAACCACACCAAACACCAGGCGGAAACCTGGCATGGCTAAGTTGGTAAGGCAACCTCCTGGTTCGTAAAGGAGAGGTTCCGATCGAATCCTGGTGGGATCCGATTTTCGGCACGTCAGGTCCAGAGATCCACTGCTGGATGAATGTCTGGTCCCAATCAGTGGGCGCGGTGAGCAGGAGCCTTAACGCTCACCCCGCAGGTACCAAGGCCGTGGAGCTGCAGCTATCAAGCCTGGAAAGACCTAGGGGCTCAGGCCCAGCACAGCGCATGGTAGTGTAGGGTTGTGCATGGTGACAGGTTGGGAATGCCTGGTTGAGAGAGGTCTGCTTGGTAGGAAATGCTACCAGGGATGGAAGGGGTTGATAGATGCACTCCATGCAGGAGGCCTGCACTCCTGAAAGGAAACATCGAGGATATGATACGGGAACTGGATATGATATGCCGCCTAGAAGCCCTTGACTGGCTTACGGTGTAACAACAACAACAAAAAAAAACACCAGGCGGAAGACATGATCAAACACACCAGGCAGAAGACATGATCAAACACACCAGGCAGAAGACATGATCAACCACAACAGGCGGAAGACATGACCAACCACAACCACAAGCAGTAACCACACCAAACACCAGGCGGAAGACATGACCAACCACAAGCAGCAACCACACCAAACACCAGGCGGAAGACATGTTCAACCGATCCAAACACCAGGCTGAGAACATGACCAACCACATGCAGCCACACACGCACCTCCTCGTAGTATTCACGGTTGCTGGCGTCCTCCTCAACCGTGGTGGTTAGCCGTTTCTGAGTGTGCACCCGTAACTGCACGCAGCACAACCAGCGTGCAGTACATCTGTGAAGCGTGGTGTGATCGTTCTTGTCTACCCATCGCTGCACGCGCAGCTGCCAGCAGAAATCCACCATACCCTTGCGGCTGCCATACAGGCTCGCAGGCCATCGCGCACGAGATCTGCTGCTATATTGATCTGGTGCAGTACACAGTGCGGACCGGATGGGGGGCCGGCAGTGCACAGCACGCGCAGCACAGCGCACCCGCTCAAAGAAGTTGACCACTTGCCCCATGGCTGGTGATCGCTCCGTGTGTAAGGATTGCAGCCGCTGGAGCGATGACGATTTCTGCACAAGCATGTGACAATAACGCTTGCGGTGTGCAGCTGCACAAAAGGGGTGCGCAGCTGCACAAAAGGTTGCGCAGCTGCACAGAAGGTGCTGGCAGGATACAGATGCATGGGGATGGCGGCATGGTTGCTGTGCCAATCGAGACCCCCCGGTTGTGCGATGCTGAGCCAGTGTGGAGACTGCCTGGTCACACTTGGTTGCTCACCTTGAGCAACCGAACAATCTCCATACAGCTTGCAGCCAAGGGTTCTGACCCCAGCTGGGTCTTTGCTGTCGCCAGCAGCGTGCGGTGGCGGATGAGCACATTCACCAGATCCTGCAGCCATCGCAGCTTTTGCATTGTAGATGCTGCAGACATCGACGAGTGTGCTGCTCAACTGCTGCATGCATCACGGGGCATGTTGATTGCATAGCGCAGACTCGATTGCATGGCATGCTTTGAATGCTGCACGCATTCTGCACATATCAAAGAATGGTGCTCAGGTCTGGTGAACCAACTAGCACTTCGTGCCGTTCACTGCAGGTGTGTGCAGCAGCGTGTGCGCGGCCCGGCGCATAGCAATGCTTGTCCATGCACCTGCCACAAGAGTGCATGCAGTGCCCACTACAGTGCATGCAGTGCACAGCTGCATGGGTGTATGGACACACCTCGCCAAGCAGGTCACGCAGCGATTCTGCCGTGTCCAGCACTTCGGGAGATACATGAGACAGCAATCTGCAAGCCGACAGGCGAAAGGCGCGTCTAATCCAGGATTCTAAGACTATGAAACGATCTGCAGCCCACCCACTTCAGCGATTCTAGCGTGTCATCTAGTACGGAGAGCACACGGGCTGCTTCAAGGCTGTTCATGGTCGCGCGTGGGGCGTGCCAGCACCCAAGACGACTTGAATGCTATAAAAGATTCCTTTATATGATTTAAATACAATCAATTCATCCAATTTTGATTTGGTAGGGTTGCATCAGCCCGTGTGTAGTGCCACAAAACGAACAGTAGGTAATCGTTGCAGGTGTTCGCGGTTTTAATTACAATACCACGGTCTTGTATGCTATCATGTACATCCTATCATGATTATACTTTGATGATTGGGGTTTTGTGCACTGCTCTGGTGCTGGTTAACTTTGAACCAAATTATTAAACATGACGTTGCAGACTTGAAGTGTTTGCATCGCACTGCTAAGCCATGCCCTCGACCAAAAATTCCCTGTGGAAGAAGCTTAAACTAAAGCTTGGTTGGAGCTCAAAAAGAGGGCATAGTAAGGATGCTCAAGGTGCTGGTTCAGCTGCAGTTCCGGGCGAACTGCCGGAATCAGCCAACAGTTCTCCCGCACTGAACTCTCCAGCAGCAGGTGAGTGCCCAGGGTCCCTTGATCTGGCAGCAGTTAGTTTGCAGTGGCCTCCTCTGCTGCAGCTCTGCACACAGCTGCACACAGCAACACAAAGCAGCGGCAGCGGCATGAATGCAAACTTTGAATCATCCAGGCGCCTGTCAGGTCTTGGGCAGCATGACGTCTGTGCTATGGCAAGGCACAGCCAAGGGTTAACATTGGACGTCATGGCACGTCGCAGGGCGCGATTCAGAGGATGTAGGGCCCTCTGGTGACGTTGGTGCCCAAGAGCCTTGCGCTTTTGCGGGCAAGAGCATCATCGGGCACCGGTTCACGATGGAGGACCAGGTCGGCATTGATTACATGCTTCTGCTTGTTGCATTTGTCAACTAATCAGCAACCTGACGGCCCTCACCACCTGATTGCCTCGCAGTGGTGCGCCATCCCCATGCTGCTGAATGTGCCAAGGTACGGGTGCTGCCCCTCTCGCCTGCTGCCCCATCTACGTGTGCCGTGCAGTACGCATGTTTACGAAGGGTAGCTGTGCGCCATTCGCAGATCCTGGATCACGGGATTCACGGAGCAGCTGCCGCTCCCGTTTTCTTCAAGCATTGTTGACACGGGAGCAGAAGCGACTCCTACATGCAACCCAGCGCAAGACCCTCTGCCGTGCCAGTCACCGCTCGAGTCGCGGGCAGACGCAGCGTTGGCCGACCGCGTGCAGCTCCATTTCTTTGCTGTGTGAGTCTTGGTGCTTTGCGCAGTACAAGCCCACATGGCCCTGAGGAATGCATGCGCTGGTCCTGCATGGCACACATGCACAGTTGCACACATGCACACACCAGCTTCCCAGCCTCAGCATGCGGCCAGGCTGATATCTCCAGGGTGGGCTCATGGTAAGGTCAGCATGGGTCGCATCATGTCGCCATGCGTCATGTGTACAAAGTCTTCTGTGTGCATCTTTTCAGTGCCAGCTGCTGCGCCACATGTTTGCATCATATGGGTTGGGGTTTAGGCCGTATCTGCCAAGGATGCAGCACCACATTGCACACAGCCTGTGTGCCTCACGGTGCCTTGAAACAGCACAGGCTCTTGGCAGGCCTTGCCATGCCCGCACGCTGCAGTGCTTGAGCTGTTGCATCTAGGACATCCATGCATGGCATTCCTGGTGCGTTCCTCGCATCCATGCATGCACCATGTGTGCCATGTGCACCTGCGGCCACCACCATGTGCACAAGCAATCGTCCTCATAACCAAGCCATCATCATCGTAACCAAGCCACCATCATCGTAACAAAGCATTCAATCTAAGGAAACGATCGCCCTGGTCATGGTGGTCATTTCAGTCAGGGTGCTTGTTTCACGCTCACCTGGACGATTGCTTCTTCACCTCTGTCCACCTTCGTTCACCTTGGTTCACTTTGGTTCACCTTCATACCTCACATGCGTTCACCTTACCTGTGTTCACCTTCATTCCCCCACTCTGGCTCATTGGATCGAGGCAGTATTCCAAGAAGCAGCAACGAAGGGGCGGTCACTGCCGATCACACAGTATGGATCAGCCATCATGGCACTGAATGCATCAGCTCTGCCTGGTGCTCCTTCAGGGCTTAAGGCCACGCTCTGTCTGGTGCCCGCAGGTATGACGGGCACGGGGGGGCGGACGTGGCCAAGCACTGCAGCCACAAGCTGCACGAGCACTTGAAGGCCATCGTGAGCGAGGCGGAGGCCGCGCCTCCTGCCTCCACCACCCCGGCCCCTGTGCATTTCGTGGCCGAGGCAGAGCAGGCCCCTGGAGAGGACGCAGCCCCCACATCACCCACCACCTCCCCTGCCGCTGCCGCTGCCGCTGCCGCCCACTCCGCGTACGATGCACCTGCAGCGCCGCATGCAGCAGCAGCCGCCGCTGCGACAGGCACGCAGGAAGGGGCTCAGGGGCAGGGGGACCCTGGGCCACCCCCAGGGCCCGGGGCAGGCACAGATGCAGCATCTGGGTTGCCAGCAGTACAAGGCACAGGCAGCAGTACAGCAGGAGCGGGCGCGCCCAAGGCAGACGCGGGTGCGGTGCCATGCGGTACAGGCGGTACCGGCTGTAGCAGCCAGCCTGACGCGGCCGCCAGCTCAGCGGCCCGTGTGTCTGACGCGTCCTGCAGCACTACGCCCGCTATTGTCAGTACAGGCACCAGCCATGGCTCAAGTGTGACCGTGGCGCCCTCTGTGGCAACCCCCCTGTCAGCAACCACCCCAACCGCCACCTCCCAGCTGTCCAATACAAACACGGGACAGGCGGTACGCCCCGCGGTACTGCCGGTACACAGCCTGGAGACGTCACTCATCCGCGCGTTCCTGCAGGTGAGACTGAGGTACAGGTTCCTGCAGGTCAGTCTGAGGTACAGGTTCCTGCAGGTGAGACTGAGGTACAGCTTCCTGCAGGTCAGTCTGAGGTACAGGTTCCTGCAGGTCAGTCTGAGGTACAGGTTCCTGCAGGTGGGGGAACGTCAACAAAGTCT
>QAXD01000162.1:207575-218440 GCA_004335575.1 Haematococcus sp. NG2 | reverse complement strand
CACCAGCACCAGCACCAGCACCAGCACCACCACCAGCACCAGCACCAGCACCAGCACCAGCACCAGCACCAGCACCAGCACCAGCACCAGCACCAGCACCAGCACCAGCACCAGCACCAGCACCAGCACCAGCACCAGCACCAAGGTGTTGAATGCCCCACCAGAATGCCCCAACCCCCAAGAGTATGTACGTGCTGGCTGGTGCGTGGTCAGCCCTACTGTCACACACTGCTGCACAAACCTCCCCACCTTGCATGTTCATTCACCTGTACCATTTAGTGCACCTCCACATCGGGGTCTAGGCACCTATCCAACCCATACCATCTCTCACTCCAAACTTGTCCCATCCCAACCGAACCCACTCCACACCAATGAAGCCGCCCTGCCTGCTGAAAGGAAACAGCAGCCCGGCCATCAGGTAGCAGCAGCGTCAACGCTGCTTCCGGCCAAAGAAGCCGCGTCCGACTGCGTCCCACATCACTGCGATCTCACTCTGTGTGGCTGTGTCCGCGTTGGGGGCATACAGCCACTCCAGGTTCCAGCACCCCACCCCTCGCAGGCCCAGCTGTGCAGCCAGCTGGTAGCGAGGCAGCAGCGTGTCCGCGTCATCGAACCACACCTGCGTTAGGGTTCAGATGTTTAGGGTTTAGGGTTTAGGGTTCAGGGTTCAGGGTTTAGGGCTCAGGGTTCAGGGTCACCAAACAACACTTGCTTTAGGGTTTAGGGTTCAGGGTCAGGGTTCAGGGTTTAGGGTTCAGGGTTTAGGGTTTAGGGTTCAGGGTTTATGGTCTTCGAACCACACCTGCGTTAGGGTTTAGGGTTAAGAGTTTAGGGTTATGCGGGGGTAGTGACGCGTTTTTACGTGGCCCCACCCACCTGGTGAATGGTGCCGTCGTCGGGTGCACGGTAGTTGAAGGTGCGCGACACGGACAGCTCATCGGTGGTGATGGGCGTCGTGTTCAGGCCGCGCCGCACCACTGTGTGAGGGTGTGGGGGCGTGTGAGTGTGAGGACGTGTGAGGTGTGAGGTTTGAGCCTGTGGTGTATGGTGTGTGAGGTTTGTGCTGAAAGCCGCATGAGGTGTGAGGTGCGACCATGCGAGGTGTGAGGTGTGAGCCTGTGAGCCTGTGAACCTGTGAGGTGCGGTGTGAGGTTTGCGCCGGCTGAAGGCCGCGTGAGGTGTGAGGTGTGAGGTGTGAACTGATCAAGTCTGGGTGTGTGAGACGTGAACTGATGAAGTGTGGGGTGTGTGACCAAACCCTAAACCCTACAAAACCCCCAAACCCTCACTCACTCTGCATGATCTCCGCGTACGGCCGCTGCCCCCCGGCAGCATCACTGCATGGGGCGCCCTCAAACCCCACAACAGGCAACAGGCACACGTCCTGGTCCGGCGTGGGGGGCCGGCCGTTGCGGTCGGGGGCGCAGGGGTAGTCGTACCCGTACCTGACGGCCAGCACATGATAACTTGATTAGTTAGGTGGTGGGTCGAAGTAACAGTCGCGTACCAGCGCGGTACAGTATATAGTTTTGCATACTGAGATGATGACGCAAGTGCAGCATGGCATCCCATGTGACGTTATGGTAACCCATAGAATCCATGCACGCATGAAGCAGCGCGCACCACGGCACCCCCAGCACCATCTTGTTGGCTGGGATCCCCACCAGTTGCGTCCACTGGCCCAGCGCGCGTGCCACTTCAGGCAACGGGTCATTGGCGGACGCCACACACCGGCCCCAGATCTGGCTCTGCGGCCAGTCAGACAGACAGACAGACAGACGGTCAGCCAGTGAGCCATCACACCAGCTCCACTCAGTCGGTCGGTCGGTCAGGCAGACCCGCTTGAGTCGGAGACGCAGCTTCGCCAGTCGTACGTCATTTACGCTGAGGGAGAGGCAGGCTAAGGGGCAGGGCAGACCCGTCTGCCATGGCCAGCAGGCATGACATATGACTGGTGCCTTGGCAATGAGAAATGACGCATGAATGTGCTGACACATATGCATCACATGAAGGCTGACGGCAGCATGACTGGCGCACGCATGTGTCAGACCTGCATGTCGTACGCCATGATGAACACCAGGTCTGACACAGCCGCCAGGCCACGCCAGTCATAGTTCCGCCTGCACGAGACGATGGATGCACGGGGCAAGCACCACCACTGTTCACAACAGCTGGACATGGTTTCTGATCGAAGCTACCAAAGCTACCATAGTATGTTGCTGGACGCAGGTGTCCCAGGGGTGTGCCATGCAGCCGCCGCTGGTTTGCAGGCCGCAATCTGTATTGATGTGTGTTGATCTGTGCTGATCCGTGTCCAGCACTCGTCCCCATCACGTCAACCCCAGGCTATCAATCACATCAATATGGCGAGCGAAAAGAAGCCCATGAACAAGCAGATGACGTGCGGGAAGGCATGTGCAGTGCAACCAGATGAAGTGCGAACACTCTGGTCCCTTGCAATCCCTTGCCAATACTTGACCATCACCTGTCAATGTCTAATGACTGTCAGGCTCCGGCATGCAGAAACATGCGTGAGCCGCCGTGTTATTATTGTCACCTGTCGATGTTGAGCGGGCTCCACGCAAAGTGAGTCCCACCCTTACCTGTCGATGTCAAACGGGCTCCACGCAAAGTCGACCGACACCTGCGCGCCGGGCGCAACACGACGCAGGACCGCGGCCGTGGCCGCCACCAGCCATGTGTAGTCCTCGGCCGTGACGGCAGTAACGGTGGCTGTGACGGCAGTAGCACCGGGCGTAACGGCAGTAGCAGTGGCTATGACGGCAGTGCCGGTGGCCGTGACCGCAGGAGCGGCCGTGACAGCAGTATCGGGAGCATGAATGGTAGCAACTGTGTTGGCAGGGCTGGCAGCAGCAGCAGCCGAACTGGAACCTGCAACGACAGAGGTGGTGGCTGTAGGAGATGCTGCTGTGGCGCCCCTGGCAGTAGCGGCCGTGCTGTGTGGTCCGCTGCTCACCACCCTGCCACCATCCCTAATGTAAAAGCTGTGCGCCACTCCGGGCGCTGTTTCACCCGCCGCTGGGTGCCTTGGTCCTTGCTGATGGGGATTGGCAGCCAGCCGCCGCCACGCTACCTGCTGCTGCTGCTGCTCCTGCTCCTGCTGCTGTTGCTTTTCCTGCTGCTGCTGCTGCTGCTGCCGCTCCTGCTGCTCCTGCTGCTGCTCCTGCCGCTGTTCCTGCTGCTGCTGCTGCTGCTGCTGCCGCTCCGCACCTGCCTGATGTGGCCACGCATCATCCGCTGGCCGGGGGGCGAGCGGCTTCTCGTAGTCAAAGTTGACCCCGTCCAGTGCATGGTCCAGGATGTGCTGCACAGTGGTGAGCACCCAGGACAGGACTGCGCTGCGGTTGCCTAAAACAGGCCCCACGTCGCCGCTGTTCATGATGACGCGGGTGCCGTGGGAGTGGGCCAGGCACACAAGCTCTTGGTCCTCCTGCGGCAGTGCATGCATTCCACATGTATTTTTTGGGTAAAGTTTGGGGCACGTTTTGGGTACGTTTTGGGTAAGTTTTGGGTAAGTTTTGGATACGTTTTGGGTATAACCCCACCACATGGAGGTGCGAACAGGATCAGGTCAGAGGCAGGAAGGGAGCGCGAGGAAGGGGAAGGCGGGGCCGCTCCCAACCGCACGTCACCCAGACAGTACACCCCAAGAGATGCCTCCCAACCGCACAGCAGCCAGGCACTGCACCCCAAGGGACCCCGGACACCAAAGAGGTCATGGATGATGAGGCACGGACGGTGGTGAACCAGGAGCCATGCATGGTGCGTGGCATGGAATGGCGCGCTGGTGCATGGGGCATGCATGGTGCATGGAGCATGCTGCATGGTCGCATGGTGCATTGCATGTGGCATGTGGCACGCAGCATGGCGCCAAGGGGGCGCGGGGCACAGCACAGCTTCACACGACAGCGGTGCATCACAGCTGCCAGCTGCTTGCCAGAACGCGCCTGGCAGAGCAAACTAGAGAGCAATCTATAACCGTAGTTTGACATGGGGCATGTATGGTGTGGGGCAACAGAGTGTGTGCAAGAGAAATGAAGCGGGCACTGCGCTGGGGCCCTGCACTGGCTGGGGGCAGCCTTCATTAATGAATAACAATAACAATAATATCACCAGCCCCACCAACAGCCAGGCACACATGTCCCGCCGTTGCACCAACAACCACACCGTGTACCGCCCTTGTACTGCTGCTGTACTGCCGCACAGCGCACCTGCCACGCAACCGCCGTGAGGTGTGTCCAGTTGTACTGCCGGAAGTTCTTTGTGGGCGGCCACATGAAGCCAAAGAACTGGGCAGAACATGCAGAGTACGAGAAAAAGTTGCGTAAGTAACATCCGCAAAATGTTCCGCGTAGGATATCCCCATAGCGATAGTCCCAGCGTGGGAAGCCCGATAGTAGAAGAGTATGAAGTGAGACACAGACTCCAGCCTTGAAGGCCCACATTAGGATTTACTGACGGTCTCCCCGAGACCCGCCAACCCCAGGTCGTTCTATACGGCAGTTTTATGGTAAGACATCAACCCAAGGCATGGAGTCGAGGACTCGTACAAAATAAGCAACGACAACTCCACACTGATCCCGTACTGTAGACGTGTCGCATTCTGCTCCCCCCCGGAAAAGCACTTCCAACACCAGAGCCACACCCACCTCCTTTTTGTACCGCTTTGTGATGCGCTTGCATAGGGCCTTGTCAGCGCATGTACAGTTGGGTGGCTCCTGAGCACGGTCATACATAAGCATCACAATCACATCGACAGCATGGGTTGCAGCTTAAGTAAGCGAAAGTGCATCCATTCACAACATATGTGTGTGTGATGGCAGTGCAGGCAGTTGGCTCCTGCCTATAGGTGCGGCCAGGACCTGACAGCTGAGTGGCTGAAGCCCCCACTCTGGATGACAACCCTGAGAAAGCTGGCTGTGTGTTGGCTGCATCCGTGCGCACGCTGCACATGCTCCATTGTGCAGTTGCTAGTAGTGATGGCACGCACTGCAGCAGGCGGAATGGTGGTCGCGACTGCTATGCAACATGTGCACAGGCATGTCCTTGACACCGTGCAGTCATGCAGGAGGGAGGGGCGTGTGCGTGCATCCTGCAGCATCTTGCATGCATCTAGCCCCGTCACCTGCGGAATGCGCAGCCCACGTACAACTGCCTCTACATCCTCTTCAGCCACTAAGCTGCCAGCTGCAGGAGGATGCTGCTGCATCGCCCATGTGCCATGACTTGATGGCAGCACCACGAGCCCCAGCAGGAGCAGCAGCACACCAGTGCAAGCATCCCGCATTGTGCCTTTGATCAGGTGACTGAGATAATGCGGCGAGTGCAAATCGTTACTGTTGCAACACAGCGCGCGAAACAAAGCTAGGCTGCAAGGGTTTTTCTTCCGGGCATGGTTACAGGTGCACCGTGTATTAGTAGTTGAGCACATATGCAGCTACGTGGGCACCATCCCTGCCGATCAGAGCTAGTGTGACGCAGCAAAGATATGACCTGCAAACCATGTGAACAGATGCCGCAGGATGCCCCATAACATTGCGTAGACAGCCTCGCAGGATGCCAGCTGGTTGATATGGGGTGAAACATGACGAAATTCGAGTTGTATTGAAAACTGGGCTTGACCCATGTATCAACCAATGCTGCCCGAAGGATGTACGCCGCTAACAGCATGCCTGGAGCTGGTCAACAGGGCGGAGAAACTTGCTCAGGAGGCCTTGGCTGACCAGGTGTGAAATCTTCATTACGCCGCTGCACGCCAATGTTCAGACAGCGCAAAGCCTACAGTCAGTATCTGGGCTACTCGGGTTGCAGGTGTCTGGCCGAGCTCATGGAGCTGCATGTGATGAGGGGCATGCTGGACATGCTGCACTGGCGAACGTTGTGCTGCAGCTGCTGTGCACCTATGCACAGCACGCACATGCTCCTGAGGTGACTGGGTCTGCCAGCAGGTGAGGTTCAGAGGCTTGCAATGCCTTCATGCACGTGATGCTGTGTCCGTGCACTCCCTGCACCCACGCCTCGCCCTGTGCACCAAAGCCACCAATGCAATGTCGCTTGCTATATTTCATGGCAGGTCCCTTGTGCACTGCTGCTCCCTCATACACACCCTGGATGCTGTACGGCACCACCATCTGGGTGTCCAAGCTACAGCACCGATTGAGTCCGGCCATACCCTGTGTTCCAGCACAGACCGGCCAACCCAGGTGGGTTCTGTTGCAGAGGGCAGTCTGGGAGCGATGTGGCTTGAGGTACAGCACCGCATGAATCTTCTAGAACTGTGATGCATACATGTGCGTGCATGCAGCACGGCCCATCTGTGGGTAAAATTGGCGGAACCGTGCTGTCGTTTTGACTTGAATGGTTGAAGCTGTTTGCACACCAGCACAGAGGCCGCACACAGGCCAGGCACAGAGTGCACACCAAGCTTTGAGCTTATTACACGGCTCTAGTGTTCAGGTCTTTGATGTTCAGGGCTGCTATCTTCGGGCTGGCCCTGAGCGGCCCAAACTGTGGCTCAAGCCTCACCACTGCCTGCTGTTTGCTGCGACAGGTGTCGTGCCCCTCCCCTTGGGCCTTTGTGAGCGCCCTGGAGCGTGCATGCCTCCAAGCGACCTGCGCCACCCCACCAGTCGTGCAGATGCGGCAACTGGTTGACGTGCTCAGTGCGCTGCTGCACCACGTGCACGATGCCCTAGCTGCGACTGCTGAAGGGGCCAAGGCTAACAAGGGGTCCAAGATGATGGGTCTGGGTGGTGGTGCTGCACCATCAGAGCAGACCTGGGCTATGCCCCATGGTACGCTCAGCAGAGATGACTACCTGAAGGCCATGCCCCTGGTGCTGCATCTCCAGCTTGCACTGCAAGCTGCAGCCACCAACAGCACAGCCCCACCAAGCAAACCGACTTCACTTGATCTGCACAGGCAGCCCACGCTGCGCGAAGACGCTGCAGAGGGCGCACTGGAGGCTGTTGCAAGCATCAAACACCGCGATGCAGCAGCACAGGGCGATGTGGCAGACATGGTGCGGCAACATGCGCCAGATGCTGCAGGCTCAACTGCACCTGCAGTCCAAGGGATCCAAGGTATCATGTCCAGCCCTGGCCCTCAGATTCCTGCAGTGATCGCCGCGCAAACAGTCACAGGCACAGGAGCGGCCCTGACGGAGGGTCCGCTGGCTGCCCGTGCAAAGCATAGCTTGTGGGGCACACTGCGGTCTGCAGTGGGAACGCCAGCTGCGTCACCTGCGCGCTCAATGCTGCCCATGCCCAGCCTGGCCCGCACTCCCCTGCAGCTCGGCACCAGGCCCATCCTGACTCATGCAACCACTATCGCAAGCCATGCGGCTGAAGCTCCTGCACAGGGCGACGATGCTCATGCTGCTACAGACCAGCAGGCAGCAGGTGTCACCACACCCCAGGATCCAGGGGCTGTGGCGGACGCTCGCAAGCAGCAGCTGCGGCTGCTGAACAGTTGCTTCGCACACATCTGGGCGCACCCAGTGGTGCCAGGCTTTGCAGATGTGCCTATCCTTCTCTCCGCACTTTTGAATGCCAGCCCCCATGTGTCCGAGGTGGCGAGACAGGGCTTGGGGCTGCCCAGCCGAAAACTGTCCTTCAAAACACCAAAGCAAAGCAAGGCGCAGGGTCTGCAGCTGCCCCCACCCACCCTGCGGCAGTGGGGCAAGGAGCGCTTGCACTCGCTGGAAGCTAGGTACGAGCAGGTCCAATAACTTGTGCTTGAGAGCCTGGTCAATTGCCTGCTGCAGCAGTGCTTGTCTGGCTGATATGATCCAACACAGCACTTCTGCATGTTTGCTCCACTGCACCAAGTTGTCAACTGGGCAGCCATCAGTAATGCCATAAACAAGCTGCACCAGCCAATGCATAGCCTTCCGCAGCCGCCAAGCACCGCACAATCTTCTGTTGCTACAAAAGGATCAATCTGACCCCTTCCTTTGGACCCTGCTCACTCACAACTGCAGCTACTCACTGCAGCGGGCTGTGGGTGTGGCTGGCCCTACATTTGCGTCCCTTGCCACACGATTTGGGACGCTGGAGGCAGATGTGCGCAAGCACTGGACTGACAAGGCGGCTGGTGCCTCAGGCAGGCAGCTACAGGATCTGCAGGCATCTGGGGAAGCACTTCTGCTTGAGGCTCACGGATGTGTGATGATCTGGACCAGTGCCTTGCTGTCCTTAGACGCATGGAGGCAACAGATCCGGAGGGAAGCTGCGGTGCTGGGGCTGGCTAGAGATGCAGGGCTCACCCAAGACCAGGCAGCAGCAGCAGGGTTGGCCCCACCACCTCCACGCAGTGCCTTTGAGCGCGGGGACATGGCAGCTGCTGTGCAGCTGGCGGTGTACATCCAGGGCATGTCTGCTTCCCTTGAAGCTGCTGCCGCGGGGTGGCTGGGGCAGCTGCTCCATGGGTACTTTGCAGCACGTGTGCCAGCCATCGCAGGGCAGGCTGTTCTGCGTGAGGCTGGGCAGAGCAGCAGCCCACTCTCCTGGGCGATCCAAGCGGTATCAGCTGCAGCAGCGGCATCGACTGCAGCAGGTGCAGTCCCTGGGACGCCCCCCAATGCGCGTGCTGCTCTCACACCTGCACCTGGTCTCATGCCTCTGAGGACCACACCCCAAGCAGGTGCCATGCCTGACCCTCACTCAACAAGCACTACCCCTCGCGTAGCAGCATCGCCAGGTGTCTGCACTACTGGTGTATGCCCTGGCTCAGCTGTCAAACACCAAAACCCACTGTTTGAAGGCTGCGATGGAGCCAGTGAGGTGGGCGGTGACGAGGAAGGGCCGCATAATGCACAGCCGCATGTAAGGCGCGGCGCACGACGCGATGTATGTGTTGAGGGCAGTGGCATGTCTTCGCCCACCTCCTCCTCATCCTCCTGCGCTCCATTTGAGGAGGGTGCACCCGATGATGGTGGATCTGAGGGTGGGCGTGCAGTGATGCATGAGGATGAGGGAGCAGAGGGTGAGGAGGAGGATCAGGTGGGCGAGCTGAGGGACCTGCGCACAGAGGCTGAGTGGGATGACTCTGAGATGCACTCCAGTGAGGGTGAGGAAGGAGATGAGGAGAAAGATGAGCAGGGGGAGGGGCGGCAGGAAGCAGCCCATGGAGGCGTGGAGGGTTCTGATCAAACCAGACAAGTGGGTCGCAGCCACAGCCGCCGCAACAGCGGCAGCAGCCACGGCGCAGCTGCAGCACAGGGAGCTGTATTGCGGGGAGACAGTGCAGGGATCACGCCCCGTGCAAGCCGCGAAAGCCATGCACACAGTGCAGGCACCCCCTGCGCAGTCACACCACCTCCTGCAGAGATCCAGGGGGGCAGTGCACATGGCACCCCTGGTGTACTGCACCCCCTTCAGGGCAAGCGAATGTACAAGGCCCTCACCAAGCCACGTGCACTTCTGGCAGGGCTGCTACGCAACATGTCTACTGTGGTGCATCGGGGTGGGGGGCATGGCACGGGGGAGGGAGACCCAGCAGCTGGGGTTGAGGTGGACCTTGATCAGACCACAGGGCCAGCGGCAGATACTCTGGGGCCACGGCCCTCGACTTCCCCCTACTTGGCACGGGGATCGGATGGCGGTACTGAGGGCCACGCTGAAGGGGCAGCAGCAGATGCCGCCGGGAACATCCACAGCCACAGATGGGCGGGGCGGCTGGGGGCTGGGAGTGCACGTTGGGCGTCCAAGGTGATGTACCGCTTCGCAAGCATGCGGCTGAATGACGGTGGTGCACTGCGCATGCACGAGGCCAAGCAACCCTCCCAAGAGGAGGCGGCAGCACAGGCGGCGGCACACACCGCACAGCTGGCTGCGCAGCTGCAGGAACTGCGGAGCGGGCTGCTGGGTGTGCAGGCCCTTGCACAGCAGGTGGCAGGGCTGCGAACAATCACGCGCGGCCCATCTGCGTCCATACCTGCTGCTGCTGCAGTGTCTGACACGTACGGCCTGCAGCCATCTGTGGCAGGTACCAGCTGTGGCACTGCTCGTGTGGCGGCCCACCTGCAGTCACTACATGCTGCGTCAGCTGAACTGGCACGAGAGACGGCTAGGGTACGGAGGCTGGCCAAGGACTGTGCTGCTGCACAGCCCAACGGCCCACTTGCCAGCCGCTCCAAACGCAGCCAGCTGCTGGCGCACCTGACCCAGCTGGCGGCCACTGCGCAGGGCTGTGCTGCAGAGTCCCGGTCCCTTGCGCATGTGGCCTCCGTTTTGGGTGACCTAGCAGCCCCCAGGCCTGCCCTGGTGGCCCCTCACACAGTGCACCTGCTGCTGACGCTGCCCGCTGGTGCGCCCCTTGCCTGGGTGCGCGCAAACACAGGCATCGGCTCGCGCAGGGCTACTGAGGCATCCCTGAGCACCAGCACCGCGCTCACCCAGATGCCAGTCACCCCTGCGACGCAGCCCATCCGGATGGACACCTCAGTGGTACAGCACCTGGCTGGTAAGGCGCTGCGTATGGCGGCACGGGGGAGTGCTCCTCTCGATGCAGTGCTGCTCATCTCCCAGCTCATAGAGCACGCTGCCCGGCTCGGCGCAGCTCCAGAGCCCATGTGCGCGGC
The DNA here is from genome assembly GCA_004335575.1 of Haematococcus sp. NG2. Taxonomy (NCBI): domain Eukaryota; kingdom Viridiplantae; phylum Chlorophyta; class Chlorophyceae; order Chlamydomonadales; family Haematococcaceae; genus Haematococcus; species Haematococcus sp. NG2. Next base: position 207,837 of record QAXD01000162.1, on the reverse strand, counting down.
GCAACATCATGCCGGCGCCTCTGGCGGCAGCCTGCATGCCTGCGATGGGGAAGGGTGGAACACCACAGCAGCAGCTGCAAGGCCATCGTCAGCAGCAGCAGCAGCTGCAGGGCCATCATCAACGTCATCAGCAGCAGCAGCGGCCTCAGCAGGGCCATTGTTACCAGGCGCTGCTGCAGCAGCAGGGGCCGCAGCAGCGCCTGCCTGTGCTGCAGAGGGCTGCCCCCCTGAGCTGCGGCCAGGTCTGAGGGAGGAGGCGCGC
>QAXD01000162.1:193005-203800 GCA_004335575.1 Haematococcus sp. NG2 | reverse complement strand
GGTGGCAGCAGTGGCGGGGGCAGCAGCGGCGGGGCACGCGCTCCTTTCGGGCGCCGAGGCACCTCAGGGGGTGCCAAGTCCTCTGGGGGTGCACAGGGCCCATCCCAGCAGCAGCAACAGCAGCTGCTGCAGCTGCAGCGGGTGCTGGCCTGTGGCCGGGAGGTGCAAGCACGGTGGGCGGCGGCGGCTGCGTGCGCGCGCGCGGCCACCGGTCTGTCCCTCGGCCCTGGCAGTGGCAGCAGTAGCAGTAGCAGTACCGTACTGCCGTCCTGCCTGCCCCTGCCGCGCGTGGTGGACACCCGCAGTCAGACCCGCGGCGAGCCAGGCAGTACAGCTGCGGCGGTACACACGGGCGGTACATACTTCCGGACCTATGTACTGCCCCCTCAGGAGTTGGCAGTACAGCTGGCGGTACAGGTGCCGCCCGCGGGGAACGTGTACAGCCATGTGCGGCCTGTAGATGGCATGGAGGCCATGCGGAGGGCCATGCAGGCGGCAGCGGCTGCAGCGCCATGCAGCCCGCGCTCCAGCGTCGCCACCCTGGCCACCACGTGTGACTCGCTCACTCTGAGCATCAGTGACTGGGCGGCAGTACAGGAGGCGCAGTGAGGCGGCGGTACAGCAGGACCTGATACCGACAGTATATTTGCCTGCAGTACAGGAGTGTCTGATACCGGCAGTTCGTTGCCAGCGGTACAGCAGGACCTGACACCGGCAGTATGTTTGCCAGCAGTACAGGAGGTTCTGATACCGGGAGTACAGGATTGCCTGGTTTCAGCAGTACAGGAGGTTCTGGCGGTACATGAGGCTCTGCTTGCGCATGAGGTGTTGGAATCACTGCGTGGGCTGTGATGACTAGTTGTGAGCTAAAGGCATGCTGGGTGGGCAGAGCGCTGCACCCAGTTGCAGAGGTGCTGATGCATGAGGGGTGGGGCATGCATTATAACGCAACATGAACATGAACAACATGAGCAACATTGAGGATATGGTGCCAGAGCTGAAAAGGATATGCCGCCAATGGGCCCTTGACTGGCTTAAGCTACAGTGTAACAACAACAGCAACGACAACATGGGGTATTGAGCGTGGCATGATCATGTGCCGCTGGTGTGCTGGAGAGCATCAATGAATGCAGTGAACCTGCCGTGCTGTAGCATGAGCTGCCAAAAGCACAACATGAGCCGCCATTACATAGCATGGCCCACAAGCTCCATGATGGTCAGGCCCACAACACTGCTCAGGTTCATGTAAAACGTTGGCTTTTGCTTTCTTTGAATGACACACGCCATGGCACACCAACCTCTACGTGATGACCGCAATGAAACGAAGAGCAAGGCACAGAAACAAGGATTGAGGGCAGGAACAGACAAGGCCTGGATCGCTCATCTGCATCACCTGCCCAACTGTTTCTATGTGATCACGCTCTAGTCCAACACCCACGCATAAGCTATGTCAAGTGCTTCTTCTTCTCAACCTAAGCCATTCTAGAGCTGCTGTATTGTTGCTGTTGTTGTTGTTCCACCGCACGCCAGTCAAGGGCTTCTAGGTGGCAGATCGGCAGCAGAGCACACCGTACGCCAGTCAAGGGCCCACAGGCAGCATCTCACTTCAGTTCAGTTCTGTTTGGCTAATGACTGTCAGGCCCCGGCATGCAGAAACATCTGTGAAACGCCGTGTTAATCATTATCATTACTTCAGTTCAGTGAGATGCTCCACCAGGGCCTGGTGTAGCTCCGCATGGCCCCGTGCCAACGCCAGCTGCAGGATGGCCCCCCCTTGGGCACGTGCATCTGCACCGTGAGCGAGCAGCAGCTTGCAGAGCGCAGCATGGCCGCCTTCCACAGCCATGAGCAAGGGCTTGGAGAACTGTGCGCGTGCAGACGCGCCGTGTGCCAATAACAGCTCGCAGACCTGAGGAGTGCAAGCACAACATACATAAGACAGCAGATGATGATGATGATGATGCTATTGTTGTTGTTGTTGTTGCTACACCGTAAGCCGTACGTCAACCGTAAGACAGCAGATGACAATGAAGCAGGCAACAACAACAACAATACCGTAATATATTGTTGTGGTGGTGGTCCTACAGCGCCAGTCAAGCCCCTCTTGGCGTGTCAGCACCTTTAACCCCACCAGTGCATCATTGCCTCGCCAGAGCATCACAACAACAATGTACAATATAATTCCAAAGCATCTGTTTAGGGTTTAGGGTTTTTAGGGTTTAGGGTTAGGCGTCCACCCTGTCCACGCACCTCCAGCCCCCCCGGGCATGCTATTGATTGATGGTTATTAGCTGGAAACGAACCCTGCAGTGCATCAGCCTGCAATGTCCACGCCCTCAAGGGCTCTCAGCCTCTGCTGGTACGTCACACTCATCTCATTGCTTTGGCCCCATGCAAAATCTCTCCTCCAGCCACCCCCCACGGCATGCTATCAAGAATAATGATTTATCACACGGCGTTTCACGGCACGGCATGCTATTGATTGATGGTGATTAGCTGGAAACGAATCCTGCAGTGCATCAGTCCACCATGTCCACGCACCTCCAGCCACCCCCCACGGCATGCCAGCCACAGTGCAGCGCTGCTCCATGCGCCAGCCTGCGCCCCATGATGCTGCAGCAGCTCAGCACACATGGCCGCATGCCCAGCACGCGCAGCACGCAGCAGCGCGTGCTGCGACCCGCAGTGCTGCGTCAGCCATGCAGCCATGGCGCCCGGGGGCTGCAGCAGGGCGCGCCAGGCTTTGCACACGAGGAAGGGCTGGGGCGGTGCTGCATGCGCAGCAGCGCCTGCATGTGCACAGCATCATGGACACCTGCGTCAGTTGTTGCTGACTGTACATGACGGGGATGACCACATTTATCTACATGATCAAGGTCCAATGCAATGCGGAAAGCACATCCAGCTCTCTCACCTGCTGTACTACCCAGTGCAGCTGCATGCACCACAATTCTTAGCTGCAGTTCTGGGGGCAGGTCAGAAAACTGGGTATTTTCACGAAGCGCCTCGGAAGCATCATGGTCAGGGTTCAGGTGGCCACCATCTAGACGCACAGAGGAAACCTGAAGCACAATGTGATGCATAACAATCGGACGCCAACATGTCCAAGAGCCGTGGCTGGCCCCTTCTACATGACAATGTCCGTGTATGTAAGTTGTTCTTTTACAACTTGCATCGATCACCATGCAACGAATTAATGACAACGACAAAGGCGCGATGTCTGCTCACAGTATCGGGACGGCCAACCGCTCAACCGTTTTCAGGCTCCGCTCTCTGCCGTTAGATTGTACATCTCCTGGTGGCAATTCGCATTTAGATAGCCTGCTTTACATCGCCTCACTCCCGCACCAGCAGTACAGCTGCGCTGCAGGCCATGCAGCAGTGCTGTAGAGCACCATAGCATGTGGAGCACAGTGTTGTACACAGCTGGATGCACCGCCCCAAGTGTGCACCCGTGCATGTCCTGACGTGGCCCGTTCATGTCCCTCGATGTCCACTACGTCCACTCAAGCCCCCGACAGAAACCACATGAGGATCGTTAAGGAGCACACATGTGTCAGCTGCTGACATCTGGCCGTGTGCCATCTAGGGCTTGGATGCGTGCCATGTGGGACTCCTCCAGCACAAAATCCCACAGCTGCAAGCTCTCCTTCATGTGAGCCGGGTTGCGCGATCTGAGTGGGTTTGGGACACAACACGGGTTTAGGCACAAACAGGGTCTGGAGCGCATCAGGGTTTTGGCACAACAGGGTTTGCCGTGGAATACAACGTGGTTTGGGACACGCCAGGGTGAGGGGCTTGACAGGGTTCGCGGTTTGGGACACGACAGGATTTGGAGCACAACAGGGTTTGGGATGCAACAGGAGCAGGGATGAACAGCAACTCCTATGGACAGGGGTGCACACAGCGCTGCAACATGAGGATGGACGACTGATCTGGCCCGGGGGGGGGACCCCAAGCACGTTGTTCAAGTGCCACGTCCCATCTCCCATCACACAACCAGCCCCCCAAAATTGGGTTGAAAGGCAACCCTAGGGTTAAGGGCCAACCCTAGGGTTCAGGACCAGCCCTAGGGTTTAAAGGACCCACCGTGGGATGACGGTCACACCAAGTTGCACCTGCCACCTCAGCACCACCTGCGCCACTGAACGGTTCACTTCTGCTGCGACCGCCTGCAGCGCACATGGTCAGGGTAAGAGGGCTTTAGGGTTTCAGGGGCTGAGCGCAGGGGTTGAGCACTCCCCACTGCCTGGTCCAGACCTGTCTGGCCTGATCTACATGTACCGCATGTACTGCCTGTACTGCATTTTCTGCGCACCCCAGCCCCTCCCCTTGGGTGCAACCGCATCATACCACTGTTACCATCATCATGCGTTATGAACCTTATGATTGCATGCCTGAGCGCGGTCAAACCCTCATTGCTGCCACCGTTATGTTGTGGTATGTAATACGGCACGATACCGCGGGGTCAACCACGCGAAACCATGACATGATGATGATGACATGTTTTGTTATGTAACGAGGGCAGTGGGGACCCGTGCTACGCACTGGGGTACATGTTATTTTCTGCTTGTCACCTCACCAATTTTCATGGTCTACCTCAAAGTTTGCCTGATCCATGAAATACCCTACCTGGAGCACTGGGTGGGTGAGCACTGGGTTGCGGTGCTCAGGCCCCACCCCCGGCCACTGGGTACCCAACGAGCTGTACGCCACCATCTGCAGTACAAGCGGTACAGCGGTACGGCAGTACAGTGGTACATCAGTACAAAAAGTGCACAGGAATGACGTGTGGTCGAAGGAGGCAGTACACGAGGCGTGGTGCAGAGTGTTGGACCGGGAGTGAGGCGAGAGGTGTGAGGTGTGTGGTGAAGGCGCACTCTCATGAAGGGGATTGTGGGACGCTGGAAAGCTGGAACGCCCGCCGTGCTTGGAGCTGGAGTGAAATCATTAGTGGGATTGTGGGCAGCTGGAAAGCCTGCTATGCTTGTAGCTGGTGATCAACCATGAAATTGTGGGAAGCTGGACAGCCCGTTGTGCTTGGAACTGGTGCAGCCATTCCCCGCACCTGGATTCCATGTGTGCGACAAAAGTCAAGCACGTCCCTGCTTTGCGCCAGGGGGTCCATGTGGACCTGTAACCATGAGTGGACGCAGATCAGAGATCACACAGATCACGCAGGGGATGCAGATCACACAGGATCACACAGGGGACGCAGGTCACACAGGATCACACGTGGCAAGTATGCGCCCAGGATGCCACATGATCACACAAGACTGACTTGCCAAAGTACAAGGCCAAGACCACACAACGACACAAGGTAAAACCTTCAGCAGCAGCATGCTCGAGCAGCATGAGAGCAGCAGTAGGAGGGATAAATGCGCATTCACCACCGGGGTCCACTGCTTGCACAGCCAGTGCCTTCATACGTCCACGCGCGCGCACACGCACACACACCCAATGCGCCCCTTCCCCTTCACCCGTCCATGAGGTTGTGCGCGCGCATGTTCGGAGTATACTTACTCCACATCTGGCTGATGGTGCAGGCTTGCAGCACCACCCAGATGTGGAGTAGATATACTCCAACAGCGTGCACATGTGTGTGCGTCCTTCCTCACGGCAGGCATCCACACGCTGAGTCTGGCACACAAAGTCACACGTACACACAAAAGCTGTATTGCCTGCCCCCCACCTGTACTGCTTGAGGCTTGATGCGCGCAGCTGCCCACAGCTTGCGCAGCTCATGCACATCAAAGTTGGACACGCCTGCGGTACAGTACCCCGAGAGCAGTACAAAAGAATCAAAACAGCGGCTCACCACAACAGCAGTACAACGACATGCAGGCAGTAAATCAAAAGCAGGCAGTACAGGACAGGACAGGACAGGCGGTGCTCAGCAGCTGATCTGCAGCCTGCCGTGCATGCCTGACGAGCCCTGCGCATGTTGACCCGGAGCCAAGAGCACGGTCAACCGCGGTCAACCGCGGTCAAACGTGGTCAAACGCGGTCAAACGCACCAATGGCACGAGTGAGGTTGCGCTCGTACAGCTGCTCAAACGCGCGCCACGTGTCACGCCACGTGGCTTTGGGGTCCACCTGCGCCGGTCAAACATGGTCAAGCACGGTCAAGGGTTTAGGGTTTAGACCCTAAACCCTAACCCTAATCTCCCTCCCATGCGCCAGGGTGTAAAGGATGCAGTCCATGCAGGAGGCCTACGCTCCTGAAACAAAACATCGAGGATTTGATGCGAGAGCTGAATTGATATGCCAATGGGCCGTTCACTGGCTGACGGTATAATAGCAACAACAGCAACTTAAGGGCCACTTGCACAGCTACACACAGTCTCTCCCACCTGTCCCCAAATGCCATGGACCCCCAACCTACACAGACTCAATTCAGCGCTCAGCGGAACCAGATCCAGGGTTCAAAGCGGAAGATGTGCAAATCTTTGTCATGAACGTTAAATCCTGTGTTGTACAACCACCACGTTCACAGAGGCCAATGCAGCATGCAGCCGATCAGGGTTTAGGGCTTAGGCTGTAGGTGCGTGCCCCGCAGCAAACACCGCACCCAGCTGTGCTGCAGCACCAGTAATTGATGTACCGTACACTGTGTTCAACAGAAGTTTTCCTGTATCGCAGATGAATGAGATGATTGAACAAATTCTTGTCTGGGAGGTGTCATAAAGTCACCCGTATGCCAAAACCTACCACCTTTGGTGCTTCACGCACCTGTACACCCCCAGGGGTGCTGGCTGAGCACAGATCCCCCCAGCACATGGGGTAGTGCAGCAGTACAAGGTCCACGTAGGAGGTGTGAAGGTCAGCCTGGGGTGTGGGAGGTGTGATGGTAGGGGTGTGGGTGTGTGAGATGTGTGGGAGTGTGAGACATGTGAGAGGTGTGGAGGTTGGGGTGTGGGGATCTGAGACGCGTGGGAGGTGGGAGGTGTGGAGGTTGGGGTGTGGGAGGTGTGAGATGTGTGGGAGGTGAGAGACGAATGGGAGTGTGAGATGTGCGGAGGTTGGGGTGTGGGAGGTATGAGACGTGTGAGACGTGTGAGGCAGGGGGCCCTGGCATAGGAGCGTTCAGGGTTGAGGCCACCAGGGTTCAGGGTTTAGGTTTAGGGTTAGGGGATTCAGGGTTTAGGGATTAGGGTCCAGGGTTTAGGTTTTGAGCCTGCTGTGTTCAAGCCCAGCCATGCCGATAGCACTTGCCTCTGTCAGTCAGAGGCAGCGACAGGCACCAGTGAGTAGTCAGTCAGAGTGAATAGTCAGTCAGAGTGTAACGAATCCTAATAGGTCTTAATGCTTACGGTGCCCAGTCTCATTATATTCCAAGTCTACTAGATTTATACCGGTACACTAAATGAGGCAGTAACACACAGTAGAATAATAGCAGTACGCTGCACCGAAGCAGTATAACGCACCAGCGAGTTGTTGAAGGCACGGAGTGTGACGTCATAGCCCAGGTGGCGGGGGTGGATCTTGGTGGTTAGGAAGAGTGACTCACGCGGCAGTAGCGTGTCATTCAGGGCCAGGCCCACCAGATCCTCACGGTACCACTCACGCGCCTGTTGCAGCAGTACAGGAATCGAAAATTCAGCTGATTTAGTGTCACTCACGTGCCTGCCTGCCTGCGCAACAGTAAAAAACAGAAAGGTTGGCACGAACATCCTGTGCCCTCACCTGCGCGCCGTCAATGTGCCGATAGCCCACTCCTAGCGCCAGCATCCCCGCCTTGCGCGATTCCTCCATCAGTCCTGCTGTGCCATACCCCACCATGGGCAGCAGCACACCATTGTTCAGCAGCACCTGCTTAGAGCGGCAGGGTCCGGGGTTCCGGATTCGTATGTTTGAGGTTCAGGAGGGTGACTTCTGGGGGTTTACAGCAGGACGCAGGCTTTTTGAGGGTTGAGTGTAAATTCATGGACCCTGAAACCTCCAGCGTGAGTGCATGGGGGGGGGGGGGGGGGGGGTGTAGGAGGTCGAGGGCCGGAGTGACGCCCAGAGAGAGTGCTTAGGGCTTAGGGTTTAGGGCATGCTTGTGACAAGCAGGGCGTGGCTGCAAAAGGGGCACAAATGACGCTGTTCTCTGCTGCTGATGGCACCACTTCATGCACCTTGCAGTTCAAAGCTCGCACTGCCTCTGGCATGGCAAGCAACAATGCGAGCAACACATGACAAGGACAAGCATCTGGGAACAAAGCCAGGTAGGTGTCCTTGGCTTTGCACACCTCAGACACCGGGTGTCGGTAGAACTTCAGCCTCTGGCCTTCATCCGGTGGTGACTGAGGTGTGTTGCACATGTTGCATGACATCCTGCAGTACAGCAATACATCAGCAGTACAACGTTCACTCAGCAGCAGTACAGAAGCGGCGCAAGAGGAGCGCGCAACAGCAGTGCAGCATTGTCCGTTGTGTTGGCAAGGCGCTCAAGCTTATCAGCAGCCAGCTGGTCATGCAGCATTCATCCCAGCTCAGAAATGTCAAATGCGCTTTGCGCCCATGTGCAAGGCAGTACACAGCAGTTGGCGATCATGCAGGCACTACAACACCGCTGCAGTACATGCTTTAAGGCCGTACAACACATGCTGTTCAACTATGCAGCACATGCTCTGCAGCAGTACATGCCGTCATGCAGCACATGCAGTACAACACATGCTGTTCAACGGTGCAGCACATGCTGTTCAACAGTGCAGCACATGCTCTGCAGCGGTACAGCTGTACAGCGGTACATGCAGCTGTACAGGCAGCGGTACATCTGTACAGCAGTACAGGCAGTGCAATACGTACTTGCAGTTGGCAGCCATGTACTGGGGGTTCTTCTCACACTCGCCACTGGACGCCCAGCCTTTGCATGATGGCTGCATGCGCACGAGGTAGGCATACACCACACCAACAATCCAACATCAGTGCTGTAATGCAGGGAGTGCAGGCCATGGGCGTGTAGACACAATGGACTGCAGAAAATGGCCTACTCAAAGGCGCTGCATCAGCGGCACCCCACCTGACATGGTGCACGCAGGCCTGGCACAGTGCCTCAAACCCAAACCCCAAGCCCTAAGACCCTGAAAACCCCAAACCCTAAGACCCCAAATATACATTGTACATATTAAGATATGTACTCTCACGTTTTCGTCCATGCATGGCTTCTTGGTCAGCAGTACGTTGCTGGCTTGCGGTATGCTGCCTGTTTTGGACTCACGCGCCATCCAGGACACGGTCCATGTACCGCCCGCGTCTCTACCCCTCTGCAGTACAGCACACATGTGCAGTACAGTGCGCATGCGCAGTACAGGGCACATGTGCAGTGCAACAAGCACATATGCACAGTGCAACAAGCACACATGCGCAGTGCAACAAGCACATATGCGCAGTGCAACAAGCACACATGCGCAGTGCAACAAGCACATATGCGCAGTGCAACAAGCACATATGCACATGAGCAGTACAAGTGTACAACACACCGGCGTGATACACACGGCTTGCATGATTTGAGGGCAGCGCCAGGCACATGATCAGGTTCCAGGACACAGGGGCACACATCAGCATGCAAGCCCGGACAGCACATCAACGTCCGTCCCACATGCATGCATGATGGGAATTCCCTGCTGCATGATCAAGATTCAAGATTCACAGAACCACAGGATCACCATGACTACACGCTTAAGGGCCCTTAGCACGAATACAATTCGTACTGCTACTGATAATCTTATAATAATGATACTAGTAGGGCATGTGCATCACAGCCGCCGCACCATCATGAGCCCCAGGTCAAAGCCAGGCCCTGGGCTGCAGTAGCCACATGCCAGCGGGCAGTGCAGGGACATGAAGACGGGGTTGGCCTTGCAGGTGCCATTGGAAGCCCACCTGCGGTACACAGCAGTAAGCAGGCAGTACAGAGCAGTAACCAGGCGGTACGCAATGCAGTACATTGTATGAAAAGCACAACAGCCACCAGCAGGACGTCGGAGTCATCACACCAAGACGTATTGCTCTTGACACTGCCGCGCACCCACAGCAACAAGCTACAGGGAGGTGAGTGTGCGGGTGGACCCAGAAAGCTGTTGGTCCGTCATATGATGCTGGGTCACACAAGGGAAGAGGCAGCTGTCCGCACATGGTAGACGTCAGTGCAGTACGTTTAGAGTTTGGGGTTTTACGGTTTTACGGGTTATGGTTTAGAATTTTAGGGCGCATCTTCAGCTAAGAGGCACCGTTCCCCAGTAACAAGACGATCACAACACGATCCAGCACGCACAAGCCTCACATCCAGCGATGGGTACCAGGAAGCAGCGAGCCTGACAGTGTGCCCTCACTCACCCGTCACACTGGTCATGGTAGTTCTCACACGCGTCTGGGGGTTGCAGTTGAGTGAGCTCCGCAATGCGCCGCACACGCTTCGCTGCGGTTGCCAAAATGGGCGCAGATACGGGATATGATGAGAGAACCGAAAAACCAACGAGCCCTTGACTGGCTTACGGTGTAACAAAACAAATGGGCGCAGCGAGGCCAGTGAATGCTTGCTGCTGTACTGGACCATCGAGGCAATGGAGCCGAACCACCGGCTGCTATCATGGATGGAATACAGGCTGCTATGATGGGAAAAGGACGCATGTACAATGGCGGAGGCACCCATGAGATGGCGAGCCAGGCCTGGCCTGAAGTCATGGTTAGGGATACACAGACATAGCTGGCATGTGTGCGTGTAATGTGTGTATGTATGTGGAGGTTGCACCGGCACCGGCACCGGCACCGGCACCGGCACCGGCACCGGCACCACCACCACCCACAA
>QAXD01000162.1:124404-176042 GCA_004335575.1 Haematococcus sp. NG2 | reverse complement strand
GTGTGGCGTGCCATGGATCCATGGACTGGGGCAGGGGGAGCTGCAGGGGGAGCGCCATGGATCCATGGACAAGGCCAGGGAAGTGTATGGAGAGCCATGGATCCATGGACAGGCTTTAGGGTTTTAGGGTTCAGGGTTTTAGGTTTTAAACCCTAAAACCCTAAACCCAAGCGCTGGTTTAGGGTTTGAGAGTTGGTTAGGGTTTTGGAGTTGTCTAGGGTGTGAGGTTTTGTTAAGGGTAAAAGTGTCAGGATTCAGGCTTGTTAGTGTTTTAGGATGTAATGTTGTAGGGTTTAGGGTTTAGGGACCCCTAACTTAGGATTTAGGGCCAGGGTGGTTTAGGGTTTAAGAGTTTTTTAGGTTTTAGCTAGGGTTTAGGGTTAAGGTCTAGGGTGAGGGGTGGGTTAGGGTTAAGGGCACGGGATTCCATGAATAAGTGGCATGTAATGGTTTAGGGGTTTAGGGTTTAAAACAAGGAGAGCCGTAGGGGGTGTAGAATGAATAGACACTCTTCTTGTTCTCCTGCATTGCATGAACAGACACCGGGTGTATCAATATCCGCATACATACAAACAATTCTTGTCCCAAATGAATGTGCCGACAATTCACCATACCAAGCACTCACCGCATACAGGTGTTGTGGTGTGCGTGGTGATGCACCCTTGCACCCTCCGCAACAGCTTCGCTGCCTGTACCTTGTGCAGTAGCACCCAGCATGCATGCCCGTGTGTGTGCATGTGTGTGTAGACTCTGCACGCGCATCAAGCTGGTACATTGTGCAGCATTAGCATCATCCCGCATGCCCATGTGTGTATGCGGACTTTCTCTGCCCCGTGCTTGTGTAAACCAAGTTTTTTTCAAGCCTGCTGCCTGCTGTTTCTGACTCGCTCTCCTCGAACCTTCAACCAACCTTTTGAGCTGAACTGCGCATCCATGACGAGAACAAACGCGATTTAAGTTGAAGTATTGACGGCCATGACTGGCCCATGAAGTCAAGTTCGCGAGCCATTCATATCTGCAGCGCGCGACTCATGTACATGTACAACGTTCTGTTCGCGTGTTAATTTTGTGATGTTACAAGTCAGGTGTTACTGGTCAAACATACTGCGCATCCTAAAGCTCGCTGGTCCTTTTATTATTAACAACGAATGAATTTGCAGCTTGGCTTATGTTGCTTAGGTGGCTCGTATGTTGCCTTCAACCTAACTTGTTGGTTGAGGTCCGTTGACTGATGTTTCTTGTCAATGACTGTGTTCGAGCTGTCCTGGTCGTAAGTATGCCAGCGCGACGAGCGCGTTGAACAATTAATTGAATCCATGCTACACGGCCCTATACCGCCCCCACTCCATGCATCCATGTTGTCCATGCATCCATCAAGCCCACCCCGCCCCACCCCCACTCCACGCATCCCGCCCACCCCCACTCCACGCATCCATCCCCTCCGCGCATCCACATCCCCCACCGCCCACCCCCACTCCACGCATACATCCGTGTGCTCCGTGCATCCATCCTGTCCATCCCCCACCCCCACTCCACGCATCCATCACGTCCGCGCATCCATCACGTCCGCGCATCCATCCTGTCCACCCCCCACCCCCATTCCACGCATCCGTACAGCCCGCATCCATGGCGGCCAACCCCGGTCCATGCATCCATCATCTCCATACATCCATCTCCATACATCCATTGTCTCCAGGAATCCAGGACCAACCCCATTCCATGCATCCATGCCGTCCACGAAACCATGACATCCACACTTCCATCATAGCATCGCCCTGACCCATGAATCCATGTTGTCCATACCATCCATTCCAGACTAGTTTTACCTAATCCATGTGTCCATGGATTCCACTGTGTCCATACATCCATGGCTCCATGGAGTCCATGCCTGTCCATGGCTGTCCATCACACATCCATGGCTGTCCATCACAATTCTTGATGTGTCGATGGATTCCGCTGTGTCCATGGATGGCACAGATCCATGGCTCCATGTCTGTCCATGTCTGTCCATGTCTGTCCATCACACCGCCATGGAATTCTTGATGTGTCCATGGATTCCGCTGTGTCCATGGATGGCACACAGCCATGGCTCCATGGCTTCCATGCCTGTCCATGGCTGTCCATCACACATCCATGGAATCCATGGACTCAATACACATCCACGCTCTCCATATGGACCATATGGAAGGCTTCATTGGACAACCCTCTTCATGCGTGATGACGTCGGCATCAGGATCACAAAGAGCCCCAGCTGTTGCAATCTGTCATCCCTTGTGGCTGCCATGCTTGTGCACAGCCAGCTGCTGCAGACACCATGCAGCACTGGACCCCACAACGTGCCAGATAGATGTGCTGCAGCCGTGCATGCACCCTGCCAGCAGCTGTGACATGCCGCCAGCCACGTATCCCTGCCTGTCTTCCAACCCACATGACAGCTTGGATTGTGCAACACACCTACCTTACGCACATGTGCATGAAGCTCTGCTGCTCGTGTAGGCTCGTGTAACATGAACATGAACCTGAAAGCTCTGATGCTGCTGCATGCTGGGTGTGCCACATCTGCATGTTCGCCACGGCATCGATGGTGTTGCTAACGGCACAGTTGCAGCGCATCATGAGATGGTGCAGACAACCAGTGCAGGGACCACGAATGGCGGATTGTTCAGCTGCTGACCCGCGCGAACTGCGTGTGCCAACACAGTAAACGGACCACCTGCCTCATGAGCATAGGACCTGCGCTGTTGACTGACACATCCGCATACAGCCTGAGTACTGGGATTACACGCGACACACGCCTCATAGCAGTGCCCAGCTTCCTCTGGCCTTGCAAGCATATGGCTTGACAATGCCATCCAGCCTTGCCCAATCCCTCATCAACACGCTCGGGCAGCTGACAGCGGGCTTGCCACCAACACTTGACACGTTCTTGCGTTGCACGCTCATCAGGCCATGACCCAGCTCGTCCACAAGACAAACCCAACGGCCGCAGTCAAACTGCCTGCAGCCCATGCAATGCATCATGACTCGCACACGATTCACTGATGCCCCAGGTGCCCAAGGATAGATGCCACACAATGAACACACAGCAGGAGCTAGGGTTCAGGACATCAGGTGCCATGGGTCCCGGCCGTTGATGAGCTGAGAGGGCCATGCAACCTAGATGGAGCGTGCCCACACCACAAATCACAGGAATTCAGGGCATCAGGACAGCATCCAGCTTTTATCAAGGCATCAGAACTTGATGCTCAAGTCAGTTGATGCCACCAGCAGCTGGCGCCATGCCTACAGGCTGATCCGCATCAGTTCACCGCCCCCTCACTCCATCTCACAGATCAACCTTCAACAGCATCATTGGAATGATGGCATAGGCACAGGCACTGCACACACCATGGGCAGTACAGCAGTACGGTATGGTATAGGCTTGTACTGCACAGCAAGCGCCATCGTCCACTGTCAACTCACCCACATGCCGGCTGATCTGCATGTGTAGCAACACTGCTGCTAGGAATGCGGGCCTTCTCCTTGCTGTTCTTCTGGTGCAGAACATTCGACGTTAACAACGTAATAAGCCTTATCACCCTTTGCCTGCCCCACCTGAAACATGCATCGCCCACCTTATCATCCGACCCTACAGGCTGCAAGGCAGTACAATACATGCAAGCCATGCACAATTGTCCAAGCCATGCAAGGATCGTTCAAGCCATGCACGCTCTCATCACAGCTGTTCACGCTCATGCGAGCTCGCACACCCCATGCGCAAACCTGTCCCATGTGCCTGGTCACCACTGCTCCTTTCCTCCCACATGCACGCACCCGCCAACCACACGCACACAGCCATCATTTTCACGCACACCCCCACACTCACACGTACACATGAACATGAACACATACACATGAACATGTACACATGCTCCTCCCACGCACATCGCCTGCCCAACATACTCGCCCTACCTGCCTAAGGTGCCTAAGTGAGGATTGTGTGTCTGGGCGTCTTCAAATGACACAGTCCACGAGTCCAGTGCTCTCCCGCACTGCTGTGCCAGCTGGCAGCAAGCTGATCACGCTGCCTGTTGAACATTGCAACTGAGCACAATCCACCATTACCCTGGCAGCTCTCCTGGCAGGGGTCATCCAACAAAGCCAGCAACCTGGATATCTGGGCCACAAGCCATGCTGCCGGTCGCTGTAAGAAGTCAAACCATGTAGCCCTAGCAAATGCTGGGAAAGGCTGCTGAGCTCCCTTAACCACATACCATCAGATCAGTAGTACATGCTGCACCAGGTCTGCCAGCAGGACATCAACAACGATGCGCACGTCTGGCTATCTAATGCCTAGCGGCAAGGAGGCTCTCTCATCCTGATCCTGATCCTTGTACTGATCCTGATCTTGATCCTGTTTGGTTGAGCCCCTGCCAAACAGGATAAGCAACTGGCCAGTCGCTGCACTGCGTCCACTCCACTCCACATGGCTGCTCACTCCCAGCCTCCACCTCTCCTGCGATGGTGCAGGGCTGCAGGCCCTGACCTCGGCTGCCTGTTTGGCAGCCCCTCCTCACTCTGCTGCTGCTGCTGCTGCTGCTGCTGCTGCTGCTGCTGCTGCTGCTGCTGCGTGTTGCAGCACGATCCATGGCACCCACGTATCTCTGGTGAACAGCTCCCTTGCTGCCCAGCTGCCTGTATCAGGAGCGCAGCTGCAGCTTGCCCAGCTGGCACGTGTGGGGTCCCTGCTCCTTACGCACTGCGAAGCTTGACTGTAGCAGCCACCCACCACCAAATGGACATGGTGCATACAGGATATAGTCTCGGAAGGCGCACTGCTTGCCCACCCTCTCGCCCGCTCGCTCGCCCATGCCCATCTGCCTCCCCAGGCTCAGCTGCTGCCGGCATTCAGGATGACAGACTTGAGGCGCCTGCGCACATGCAGCCCAGAACGCATGCGGTACGACACAGAAGTACAGCACGACAGTACAGTGCAGCAGTACAACATGGCAGCGCAGCGCCGGGAAGTGCGTTCAGCTTCAGCATGCACTGGTTGATGTTGTGGCTGTGTGCATTTGTGTCGCAGTGCATCATGCGGGGATGCATGATCGGCTGACAATTCCGGAACAACCATGAGGCACAGCTACTCATTCGTACTCCAAACACCACTCATGAATGACCATTACTCACCCCCATGTGCATTCGCCCGTGCTGTAACCTGCACGAGGCGATGGTGCAAGAAGGCAGGGGTTCAGTGATATGACCTGGTGCTCTGCAACTGTTGGCCGCGCTGAAACACCCAATCACCTCATGATTGACCACCACATCCGCCCAACGTGCAGGAGCATCACACTGAATGATGAGCTGGGTGCTGATCCTCACCACTGAACTTGGCGCGCACGCCGTCATACACGCCGCGCTCCCCCATGCGCCGCGGTACTGCGATCGCCACCATGCCCGCGGTGCTTGCCGCGGTGGTGAGGGAGGACTGGGACGCCAGCATGGCAGCCCTGAGTCAGATGGACAGACGCAGCCAAATAAATCGTAGATATATTGACATATATGTAGGTTGCCGGGGAGTTGAGGCAGACAACGTGGGGAAAGTGTGAGGCACATGCAGGCACAGTCCGGCACAGTGGAATGCGATGAGAGCTTGAGAATTGAGCAGGCAGCGGTAAAGGAACACAATGAGGAGTGAGAAGGCTCTTTCCGAGCACAGTCAAGCAAATGGGGCCCCATTGCTCCTATGCACCGGCCAGGCTGCGCAAAACCAGCTGCGAAACTGAGACCAGCTGAGCTGCATCCTCTGTGCTTCGCCTACCTGCTGCCTTCCACCACACCCTACGCTAATGCTGTACGCTCGCTACTACCATTAAATAAAGACTTCTACCACCCTCAGACCGCGGCATCACCTGTTGATAGTAATAGTAGTAATTGAACACAGCGCATAGCAATAATAACTGCAATAATAATCATCAATGCACCTGTTGATAGGGGTGTCTAATGTGGCAACCACCGCCGCGAGCCACTCCGAGGTCACACGCCGCGCACCGCCTGTGCAGCCCGAGGCGTCCAAAACAAGGCGTTCGCCAAGTGTGTTGGTCAGGGACCAGATATGGATACTTAAGTACCTCATCAGAGGATAGGTAGGGGCAAGGGAAGGGAAGGGTGTAGGTGGATGGGAGGGTCATACCAGCCCTGTGCTGCAGTGCAGAGGAGCAGCGATGTGGGGCAGTACAGTCTACAGCGTCAGGCAGTACAGTGTACCATGTCAGGCAGTGCCAGTCTGACAAGCAGTACACGTACCGCCCGCCACCAACGAGGGGTCAACCGCCATGGGCACCGCGCCAGAATCTCCGCCTGATGCGAAGCTGGCGGCAAACTGCCGCGCCTGCGCCAGCTTGGCCCTGTTCTGCACAGCAGCACCGTGTGTTGACAGCACACTCAGCACGCACAGTACAACAGTAACACAGTACAACAGTACAGCAGTACACGCAGAGGGCTTGTTCTGCAGAGCAACACCGTCCGCTGACAGCACACTCAGCACGCACAGTACACTCAGCACGCACAGTACAACCGTACAGCAGTTACAACAGTACACAGTACAACAGTACGCGCAGAGGTCACGCGCACTTGGCAGCAGCTTGTTGAAGCCATCCCAGCCCCACCCCAACCCCCACCGCACCCTAACCCAGCCTGACTAACCCCCCTACCTGAACTTATGATAAGTGACGTGACAAAGTGGCGTGTTCACACAGATGAGCCCATGCATGCACACCCCTCCAAACTACCCCTCCAACAAACTACCCCTCCAACACCCAGTCTCTTGCCAAGCCCCCACAGCACCACACAACCAAAGCCTCCAGCAAATCAATAACAATGACAACATGGCGTATTACAGAGCCACCAGCACAAGGACCCTGGCAAGGTTGGCACGCGTGTGGTGCAACCCAAGCCACCAGCATAAGGACCCGGCGACGTTTGCATGAATGAACAATTCACCTGTGCTGCACGAAGCGCACTCGTCATGCTCGTCGTTCCCTCCCCCTCCTCCTCTCTCACTTCGTTGCTCTGAGGGACGGCGCCTGACGCAAAGACACGGATCTTGCGCGACACCTCCGGCCCCAACTGCAGCCGATCAGATCACAAAGATCACACTCGCACATCACAGAGTGACAGGTTTCACCATGCAAAGCCGTGTGATGATGATGATCATGAGGTTGCGGTCGCACACCACACGACATGTGGGGTAGGTGCTCGTGGGGGGGCACGGTGCATTGCGACACACATGCACGCCTGCATGCGATGAGCACGGTTGCTTCTGCAACAGTACGGTAAAGCATGCAACAATGCGCCAACAACAACAATGCAACAATGTGCGCTTGTTATAAGAATAAGTATCATAAACTCAGACCTGTGCCAGCGCGTTGGCCACCACCAGGTCAGCCTCTTCACTCAGGGTGCCTGTGACGAAAGCCACCTGCGCAGTACAAAAAGCAGTGCAGGAAGCAGTACATGAAGCAGTGCAAAAAGCAGTACAGAGGTACAGAACCAAGGCACGCACAACCTGCATATCAAAGAGGTGCGAGAGCTTTGCCGAGGCTGGGCCTTGTGCCCACCTCCAGAACCAGTGTGTGACTTGCAGTGCCATCAGACCAGTACGTTCAAGAAGCCAACATACAAGATGAAGCCAGTAAGCCGGTTCAGTGACGCCAGTATCATGGAACCAGTGCAAAGAGCTCAGTTCAGTGGGCGCAGGACGTTGCACCCCGTCAAACAAAGGAGGGCCATGGACCTAATACAACGTGTGCAGTGAGAAGTGGCCGGTACGACGGATGTATCATGCTGTTTCATGCAGCGAGCACAACCCCCCTGAGGTGAACCTGTTACCATGGCCCCAACATATACTATATATATTAGTACTTGCCGGTCAAAATTTAGATGGTGGGTGGGGAACGACAAACCTCACAAACTGCAAAAGTTGTCAACTCATAAACATGTGCCCTTTTTATATCAATAAACACATGCCCACAACAGTGAGAGTGGACAGACATGTGGCCCCACCTTGGCCCCTGCCGCCAGTGCCTCAGAAATGAGTTGGGCCACTCCTTCCCTCAGGGGCACTGCATGTGACTTGAGCATCTTGAGCAGCGCGGCCTGCTTGGCCTCATGCACCTGGCATGCACCAGTGGGCAGGAGGGATGCATGCGGTTGGGCAGAGTTTGGTTTTTCTGCTCAGCTCCCGGGCAGGGCAGAAACCGCCAGGCCTGTGCGACTCATACGGTAAGTCATAAAATGCTCCATGTGCACCACGCTCGCAATCCCCATGTGGGATAACATCAACGCATGGAACCACCATCCCAGGGCCCATGCAAAGTATGCACATTTTGCACATCACTGCATCCTGCAGGGCCCAGCCCACCCACCTACCCACTCCACCCACCCACCTTTCTCACGAATGCACTGCGGTCGCTGGTGGCGAGCATAGTGGGCCAGCCCATGAGGGCAAAGTAGTTCTTGATGAGGGTCTCAGGGCTACCATCCCCTGGGGCCAAGTCGATTGCACATGCAAGTTAGAGCGTGCTCCTGAATTGAGTGTCATGGATGAAGCATTTTCAAAAAGCGCGCTCACAATCTGAGTGTCATGGATGAAGCGCTTTGAAACCTTGTGACAGCTCACATTTGAGTGCCGAGTGCAAAACATCGTACAAAAAATAAAACAGTATTTGCGGTTGAGGCCCATCCCTTGAGCAGGCAAGAGGCAAAGCCCCAAGCCCTGCCGTCCTGCCCTGAGACCGGCGCAACGCGCGCGGGTCCAACATGCATGGTCCAACATGTGGTACATGCGGTACATGCGTGGTGCAGGCAGCACAACCATCCACGCGTGCAGCCAAGCAGGCAAAGGGCAGAGCCCTACCCTGCCATCCCTACTGCTTATACTGCTGTCTTACCGGCAGCCAGCAGGTCGTTGTACACGTGGGGCGGCCACGAGACGCACTCGTACCCTGCACATGCGCAGCAACAACAATAACAATAAGATTAACAATAACAATACTGTAACAATAAGATTAACAATAACAATGGCAATGTTCACGCGCTCACGTGGACGCGCACACCACAGATAGACGCGCAGGTGTGTGTGGTACAAACGCGTGTGCGAGAAAGTGCGTCTGCCGCTACTGCAGGAAGCCTTGTACTACACAGAATGGAATACAAATAGAGGCATGAGAACCGACCAATGGACTCGAACGCCTTGTTGAATGCCTGCCTGTGGCCATCCATGTGGAAGTCGATGACTGCTCCCTCCAGCTGCACAGCACACACAGCACACGCAGCACACACCACATGCAGCGCACAGCATGGCAGGTGTCACAAGCAGCCACACATTGGGAGGTAACGCTGCACAGGTACCTGTGGTAGGTGCAGCTGAAGACGGAAGGGGACAGAACACAAGGTGCACAAGGGCAGAAAGCAGCATGCAAGTATACTTGGCACCAGTACAGCATGGAAGGGCCCTGCACCGCTTAGGCACATGCATGCATGGTACCAGCCACCCACTCAATAGCTGACAGTATGGATTGCAGGTGCATTTTGCAGCTGTGTGCAGGCATGCATGGCTTGGCATGCATGGCTTGGCATGCAAGGCAGACCATGTCGTGGGTCATGGGGCCTAACGCTCACCTCAAACACGAGCGCTGCTTGCACCGGGCCCACATCAAACGATGCCGCCCGCGTCGCGACTGCGCGACCACGTCTAGGAGTGGTCGTGCTGGAAGCTGTTAGCAGCGCATTTCGCGATCGTACCACCCTGCTGCTACTGCAACAAGAGCGAGCAGGCGCTGCAAGCTGGGTGACGCGTTGACAGGGACGGAAACCATGACCAAAACCTGTCAGAATAGAACCGTTAGTTTTTGGAGCTACCGTTCTAAACAAAGATCCTGATGGCATAGCCATTCCGAAGTTCAAAACCCTAGTGCCGGCCAGCAGAACTGGGCGCCTTGATGTCAGCAACAATGTCGCGAACAGTGCAGCTAGTCCTGCTGCAACGTGGACTCATGCAAACAGGCCATCCGGTACTGCTCTGGCAGTACACATTGTATATGATTTACTTGGTTCGAACAACAACACCAGTCCAGCATCTCCTGGAGAGGCTTGACTTCCTGGTGGTGGCAGGCATTATTAAGCGTGAGCGTGGGCCAATCTTGCGTTTACTCTGGATAGTGTACACCCATGCAGCGAGCATGTGGAAGGAGATCTGTCTGGCACAGTCTGACCACAGAGAGCTGTGTGATCATGCAGCAGCACCAGCAGCAGCATCAAAGGAATGATGATCCGGGCCCCACCTCCGTGCGATGGGGTTGGAATGACCTGGTGCAGGACAAAAGGGAGTCTGGCTTACTCAGGCACGTGCTGCTGCGCAGAAAGTGATTCAAATACAGTGTGCTGCAAACATCGGCAAACAGCAAAAGATAAGAGTAACAGCAGAGTATCAAAACACATACCGTTTACTGGTACACGCAAAGCCAGCAGCACATTGATGCAACTATCAACGAGCCCAATGCTCTCTGGCGTGCAAACATGTGAATAACAGCCCAGAGTCCAGTGCCTGCATCATAGTGCCGGGACCAACCACAATAAGCGTCCATAGTTTCAAGGTCCAGTCTCATGCCTCAACTGCACCCCGTGCCCTTCCCCATCCTGGCCCTTTGTGACATTCACGGCAGACTCTCCCTGTCATTCCCGGTTCTTTCACTGCTGAAAACACTAGGCACCGTCTTCCTGCTTTCACCCCCACTACGGACATTATCAACCCTATGGCCCACCTCTGTGTGATGGGGTTGACCATCCCCCACCCCCAAACCGAAAATAAATGCAACTACATCGTTATCATGAGCGAGTTGGTAGCAAACTCAATTGCCGCAGTGCCAGATCATGACTGCATCCTCACTGCAGCCTCTTGGCAAAGTAATATGCCCCTGATATGAGCAAGCCCCTGATATGCCTCTGGTATGGCTTTGCGACGAGAATATCAAGATTTGATACAGCAACCCATCTATTCTGATCGCATCCGGCCATGAGCATCAATGAAGCTGGGCCATGGTGGCACTGTCAAATTACGGGCTCACAGCTCTTTACCAACAGCCCGTGCAATGGCCACCCATGGGAACTCAGGCTGCTGGGAGTACAGGGGGATGTCATCACGCCGCAGCGGTGACTGCTGTGCAGCTGCAGAGCAGCGTCACACACATAGGGGTGCAGGACCGTCAGAAGCGACATAGCCAACCGTTCATGATGCACACTTGAACTACGGTAAATTGACTTGTTACATTGTTTCCCGTCAACCGAGGTGCTGGAATTTTTCCAACCTCCTATTCTTCAAGATGCCCAGGACATGGGAAGCGCGTGGGGAGGGTGCTGCAAAGCTCGACAAAAGACAGCATCCATCAGCACGGCACTGCCATGCCACCCCGTGTGCACACAACACTCCACGATGGCAGCGCGGGAATACACTTTGAAAGCACATGCCACTTACTGAGGTAGTTTTGTTTGCGTACGGCCTTCGCAATCTCTAGCAGGGCCACAAAGTATCCCGTGATGAAGGCATACCAGAGGCACAACCACAGCGTCTGTACCACTGCAAGCATGCACAGGCACATGGGGCGGGCGGCACAATGTGCACCCAGGCTGGTGCCAAGCACAGCATAGCCCATCATGATCAGGCCGGCAGTGCATGGAAAACTCGAGCATAACCTAAGCGCGTAGCTTCATGCAAACCCCGGCCCATGCTCGACCTTGGCCACACGGAGCAGAGTAGGGTTTCTATCAGGTGCACGCACCCAAGTAGCGCCAGTTCTGCTTAAGACTCGATCCAATTCGCGAAGGAAATGCGGAGATGCGCTGCGTGATGCCATTGGCTGCTGATGCAGGCTTGTTGGTAACTTCAACTCTGACTTCTGCCGCTTTCACCATTTATAAAATAGAGGTATTGAGCTGCCTTTGCACCATGAACTGAAGGGACACTGTATCCTATGACCGTCTCGGTGAAAAGCTGACGAAGAAATGCTCGTCCGCATCTTACCGCGCAACACAAGGAGGTATACTTGCTTCAGTTATCCACCCAGTCAGATCATAAATGTTACTAACCTCTTGATTTGCCAACAAGTACATTCTGCAATGCCTGGCTGCTTCGGCCAGGGCGACAAGGACAAGCTTGCGTTTAGAAAGGATGTGCCGATCGGTGCGGTGGCGAAAGTTTCTGGTACTGAGTCGCGCATGGCGCATTTCTTTACGACCCCTATCTGGTGCCACATGCGCAGTTGAGCACCTGTGGGAGCTTGAAGATGTTTTCAAGCACCACGGAGTTCAGCCAGAGAAAGGACTTACCAGTGCTCAGGTTGCGGAGCTACGCACCAAGCATGGCTGGAACAGGTGCGAATTGCAGCTGTTCGTCCTTGGCATAGCACCGCGTTCTGTCGCAAATGTCATTTCTTCCGTGTCATGTGTACACGGTGGATGGGTACACCAATTGCATGCTGACCGAGTGTGCATGACTTGTGCATTGCTGCAGGCTCACCCCTCCTGTAAGTGGAGAGCTGACATGGAGGAGTGCAGTGGGGTCCCATAGTAGAGCACGCAGCATCGGGGTTTTCACCGCGTGTCAACACCCATTCACGGAAATGCGATTACCTGCAGCTTAGCCAGCATGCTGGCAGTCAGCATACTGCTGCAGCAGAGTGCAAAGCGGTCCTTGTGCATAGCACTACTTGGTTAGCTTCATTCACATTCTGCGATGATATGCCAATCAGACCATCAACGTTCGTATTCCACAGCAAGCATGGCTGGGCACGTCTCTGCACAGCATGTACTCAAACCAACATGCTGCACGGGATGGGTTTGGGCCTTTGAGGGATGTGGGATGCGCTGCGTCTGTCCGGTCATACTGGCATGACGGGTCGGACAGTCCCAAGACACTGTACTCCTACATGCACATGCGCGCGGTGCGCCACTGCCCTGCCACGTGCTGACTCGCAGGTCATCACACCACCATGGCTGCTGTACCTCTACCAGGTGCGGTACAGCTTTCAAAGCTTGGGTGCAGCTGCTCGATGTGTGTGCATACCTGCGCTGAACATCTCCACGTACTTTGTGGTGCAGGCCTTTGTGGTGCAGGCTGCCATGTCACACATCCTGCAGTTGTGACCGGTTGTGATCCATCATCCATGCAGCCTCGAGATGCAGCCTGCTGCGCGTACAAACAGGTTGTGCAGCTGACACACGCTATGCATTGTCAAAGCGTGCGACTCACGTCAACCCTCACACGCGGCCCATGATTTCAAATGTCCCTTGCAGCCATGCAACATCAACCACTGTGCACTCCATGCCCCCACCCTGTTTGCAGTACACCAACTTCTTCTCCATCCTGCTCATTGTGGGAGGTGCGCTGGGGAGGAGGAGGTTGTTCACCCATCAATCTATCATTTTCATGCATGTTCTCCTTGCATGCCATCTGGGCTTTGTTCTGGTGGTTGGCGCAAACTGACGAAACAGTGTTGTGCTCCGTTGTCGGGATTCAATCAGATCCTGTTGCCCCTGCCGTCTGCGCCTCAACAGGCATCCTGTGCTTCATCGCGTATGGCCTGGATAAGAGCGACCCCAGTAACCTGTACCTAGGCCTTGTGCTGGAGGGTGGGTGTGGCCTGGTGGGGTGCGTCCAAAACAGGCTCTGACCGCTGAGTGCATTACCATCTGTGGTGCATGTCAATCGATGTGCATGCGGACGGATATCAATCGATGTCAATCGATGTGCAAGTGTACAGCCCCCGCCAGCTGATACTTGGTGCAGCGAGCTGTTACAAGTGCGCGAGCATGCGCATGCTTAATTGCATTCCACACAGAACACGCGCTTGCATATGCGTTGAAGATGAGCTTGCATGCCCTGCGTTGGCCACCTGCAGCTGTGGTCTTCATCTCCTCCACCTTTTCTTACTACCAGGAGGCCAAGAGCAATGCCATCATGAATGTGGGTGCTGAATTGCCTGTGTGTGATTGTTGTTGAGTGTGATGCGCTTGCACATGTGGGGTGGCAGCATGGATGGCGGTGCTGCTGTGCACGTGGCCTTGCATTCATGTGCATTCACGTGTGTGTTGCACAGCAAGATGCGTGGAACAGCAGGCCGTACTGCTGTACTGCAAATTGTCGATGAACCCCAGATATCAGTGTCAGGGTGCAGCGGCCTACCATACTGACCTTGCATGCATGCTGCAGTATGCCATGCACCACTGCGCCCATGAGTATGTTTTCCATATTGTACTGTTGCGCAGGGCTTCAAGAATCTGGTGCCCAAGAAATGCAAGTGCATTCGTGATGGGGCCACCACCATTCTGGACGCATCAGAGCTGGTGCCAGGTGGGTGTCAAATCGTGATGGGTGACCATAGGTGCAGCTCTAGCTGACTGACAGGTTGACCAATCAATGGCGCAGTTGGGGTGGACTTGAAAGAAACCGGTGCTTCTGCACCTGATGTGTGCATCCATCCAATCAGCGCTGGCTGATCAACATCGCTGGCTGATCAGGGCTTCGCTGGCTGATCAGGGCTCACTGATCAATCGTCTGACTATGTGACCACCTGATTGAGTGAGTGGGTGACTGACTGATCGGCTGATTGGCTGACTGACTGACTGACTGCGCCTCCGACTGCATTGCTGTTCAGGTGACATTGTGGAGTTCCAAGATGGTGACCAGGTGCCAGCTGACCTGCGTGTTATTGACGCGTACAATCTCAAGGTGTGAGAAGCGTGTGCTGCACAGTCAAAGATGGTCAAGCACTGAATGTGGATGCAGCAGCCTGTCATACAACCGCACTTCCTCAAGGACACAGGTCAAGCAGATCAGCACTGATGATATGAGTGGGTTCCTCTAGCTCAGCTGCTAAACCCTAAAACCTAAGCCTAAAGCCCTAAACCCTACCCCTCAGTGGTCTTGGCCCACGTCACTAAGCATCTGGTGTAATACGTGCCCTGTGCGTGAAACCTGAAAGGTGGACAACTCATCACTCACGGGAGAGAGTGAGGCGCAGGACCGGACCGTTCAGCTGCTGCCCACATCGCATGGCTCGCCTGGTGCATCCAGTGCCAAGAATGGCAATGCATCTGGAGGCGAGCATGTGGAGCGAAAGACCCCTGCGATTGAGGCGTCCAACCTCATGGTACATGGAACATATTATATGATCTATATAAGACCCATACACATGTACAGCATATATGATCTAGATACCTACATATATAGACAGAATAATTGACCCTTTCACCACACAGCACTTGTCGTTGGCAGCCTGCGGATGTGTGATGGGTGCTGCAAGTGTGACATCAGCAGTACAGATGTGTCCCTGGGCAGTACAACATGTGGCAGCTTGCAACCGCCTGCACACTTGCCTCTCTGCACGAGCACTCCTGCAGGTGTCATGATGTGTCAATGTATACGATTCAACGTATCATATGTACGCACAATGCTGTCCTGGCATGCCATCCCATGCAACTAGTTCTGGTGTACAATGAAACCACACACATTGCATCATCTCACACCCACAGTTCTTCTCCACTATCGTGGTGTCAGGCCACGGCAAGGGTCTGGTAGTGGGCACTGGTGACAACACGGTCATGGGTCAGGTCAGTCAGTGTGGCTCTGATTCGCATGGTTCCTTGGAAATCTTTTCACTGATGGTTGCTGATGCTTTGGTACAGCTTGAGAGTGCCACTGCAGCGGTGCATGCCTTTGGCAGAGTCGAGCTTCGTACAGCAGGGATACTTCAGCGTAAGGACTGTACTGCTGACTGTACTGCTGACTGTACTGCCATTGCTCTGCTGTGCTGTACTGCAGATTGCAGGTCTGACCGGTGAGTCCCAGGGTGATGCCACACCTCCTCTCATCCGCGAGGTCAACCGCTTCATCTTGTGAGTTGCCACACATGTTGCACGTTTGTTTTCTCCAATTGCCTGCCAGCCAGCCTCCTTGCAACCTGCTTGTACAATGCGTTCCAGTTTTCAGCTGCATTTGAACCTCCCTCTTTTCTACCCCTCGCTTGCCACCTCCTTGCCCGTTCTATATATATTCGTCCTGAAATAACCAATGTCTTTAATCCCCTCCTTCCTTTGATACTATGGTTTGATTGTTTCTTTGACCTGCTCCTTTGTTTGATTCCCACCTGCTGCAGCTTCCTCTCTGTGATTGCCATCGTGCTCGGTGTTGCGTTCCTGGGTGTTGGCCTGGGCTTGGGTGTACAGACAGCCATCCAGGTAGGTCAGTTGCACTGCCTGACCTATACAGCCCTTGTCAGACAGACACCCGTTGTGCCAACAGAGGCAGTGAGGGGCGTTTTGAGTCGTTGAGGTTCACCCCAGTATTGATGGATAGGATCCACGCAGTGGCATACTGCACAACACCACGGACCAGCTTGACTGTATTGCCATGTGTTCACCGTACTGCCGTACCGCCGCCCATACTGCTGTACTGCAGTCCATGGTGTTCTGCATCTCCGTGATCGTGGCCACTGTGCCAGAAGGGCTGCTGTGCACGCTAACCGTGGCTCTGGCACTGACGGCCAAGCGAATGCACACGCGCAGCGTGCTTGTGAAGAATCTGCAGGTGGGGGTGCGCCTTGATTGCCGCTGGCCTGTCTCCTGGCTAGGGTATATCATGGGCTACAGTATGTTATGAGTGGCAGGTTCCGGTGTGTCTCAGGCAGTGCTTGAAATTCACATACCTGGTCCGATAAATGTGCAGCTGTATGCGTTGTGCTGGTGCGTCTGGCTGCACGCAACCTTGGAGCACTCCTGATGGCTGACCCGGTGTGCTTGTGACCGCGCTTGTGTGTTGACCGCGTTTGACCGTGTTAGACCGCTGCCGCTGTGTGCACAGGGCGTGGAGACGCTGGGCTGCACCACTGTGATCGCGTCAGACAAGACAGGCACTCTCACACAGAACCGCATGACCGTACAGCACTGCTGGTGCGGGTGGTGCTGTACAGCTGCATACTTTGTATCGCTGCTACTCCTGTACTGCTGCACCGCTGGTCATGGTGCTGTACACTCTGAACCTCATCCTGCTGGGATCTAGAAAATGCAACAAAGCAGCTGTTGTGTGAGCTCACACACATCCCACCTGCACATCTGCTGTCCATTTCTCTGATTCTTCACCATGCCATCTGTCATGGTGTACTACTGTACTGCTGTACTGCCCTGCAGGTATGACAACGAGCTGTATGACATCCCTGCACCACGCAACCTTGTGCAGTACAAGGAGATGATGGCTGATCGGGATGTCAAGGGTGAGAGGGTATGGACCCATGTCTCAGGGAGCAGTTCCATCAGGCTGCAGCCACTCAGCCACATGCATGTTGCTTTCAAAGGCTGGACGTTAATGTTTCACAGGAGCTCATTTCTTGCATCTTGTTGTGGCACATACATACTAAGTGTTGTGTCACGTCACAGTTTGCTGAGGCTTGCAGGCCATGAGGGGCACTCCACTTCCGATGCAGATGTCAGACGTTTGTACTGCTTCCTTGCGCTCCTCGTACTGCTGTGCTGCCAGGGTTCCATGGCTGGACGAAGTACGACCCAGAGGCGGCCACATTCAAGATGCTGCAGAAGGTGGCCACCATGTGAGTGATACTTTGTTTCACAGATGTTTCTGCATGCCGGAGCCTGACAGTCATTAGCCAAACACCTAGATGCCCAGAAAAATAGCCCTGAATACTGGGAGCTGCCCCACTGTAGCACCTAGCACCCTGTTAGAAGCATGCACTGCAGAGGGCATATGAGTGTGGTCCTACAATTACCATGGACACAAACACAAATGATGCGAGCAATCATCTCCATGTCCTGGAGGGTTTGGAGGCCCTGGTCCTGCCATGTACAGCGTGTTGGGCACTGAAACTTGAGTGCGGCTCGTGCGTGATTTGCCTTGCTTTGCGACAGTGGACTGTATTATTTCAATGGACACGGCATGTGAAGGCCTCCCTGGGTGGCTGATGGCATGCCTCTCCCACCTGCTTGCCCTGCAGCTGCAACAACTCGGAGTTTGTGCTGTCCACCAACTCACTGGACCCAGCTGCTGCCCTGCTGGACCTGAACGCCGAGCTGCAAAAGGGTGGGTGCGGCAGCAGTCTTGCCCAAGCGCAGGTGTTGTTGCAAGCCGCAGTTGTGCAAGAAACAGTGATGTGTGCACACCTTTGCCTTGAGTGGATTAGTGATTCGGTGTGTCGCTCCTTCTTCAGGGTTTCTGCCAGCAATGCAGAACAGAACCCTCCGGGAGTTTGGTTGTCACACAGCTGGTCCTTTGGCACCCACCAAACCCTATGTGCCCAAGCTGGTGAGAAGCTTGTTCATGTTTGCTGTGCATGGCATGTACTGCATGGTGACTGGCCTTTGCTGTGCCATGCTGCGCGCAGGCGACTTTGACCTGCTGGGCATGCAGTGCACGGGCGATGCAAGTGAGAGTGGCCTGATCAAGATGGTGCAGGTGCTGCGCGACGTGAAGGAGTACAGGTGGGCAACCTGGGCATGGCCACAGCTAAGCCTCAAACACTTACAAGTTGCATGAGTATGCAGCTGCCCTGGATTGCCTTGCGTCAGTGCTGCATCGGCTGCCGGAAGGTTAGATCCCGGAGTAGTCTCCTTTGAGACCCGTTATTCATGTCAAAGTGTGACAATCGCTTCCCATGTCATCCTTAGAAACTGGAAGTGTTCCTGGCTGTGTGCCCCTGCAAACATTGTTTGAAATCCTCAGAACCCAAACCCTGCAATGTCTGCACCCTGCACCTGCCCGATCAGCTAGCGCTGACCTGTCTCAAGGCGTAGGACCACAGCGCTGTCGTTCTGATCTTCTGAACCTTAGTGGCACAACCTGGACCCTGAGCCATACCACCTGCACACACAGGTCGGCGCTGCCCAAGCTGTTTGAGATCAAGTTCAACTCCACCAACAAGTGGCAGCTGTCCATCCATGAAGACAAGGAGTCAGGCAGCAAGGTGCCCCTGCTGTTGCTCAAGGGCGCGCCGGAAAAGGTGGGCACGTCAGGCGCAGACACGACACAAATGCAGGCCTCTATGTGATCGGCAGCGGACTGCTTCCTGCTCAGGTTGCGGCTGGGCTGTTGCACATGCTGTTGCATGTACTGCTGATGTGCCGCTGCGACTGCTGGTGCCACTGCTACTGGATTAGCCGCAAATGCCGGCACCATCAAACAAGAATTCCGATGACCTGACCTGCCCACCACCACCCAACCCGCCAGGTGTGGGCCCTGTGTTCCAAGATCTGCATCAACGGCCAGGACCAGGTGTGGCCGTGTGTGTGCCAGCTTGCATGCATGCTTGCATGCTGTCTTGTGTGATGCCTACAGCTTGTAGACAGACAGCCTTCACTTCACGTATTGTGGTGAGATTGCGACGAGACATTGTCACGAACTGCATGAAACCCGCATGTGCACATGCCACCACGTCACCTGCAGCCTGTGACAAAGGAGTGGACTGAGCGCTTCCAGGCCGCATACGAGCGGCTAGGCAGTCTGGGTGAGCGCGTGCTGGGCTTCGCCTACAGGTGTGTAACTGCCTGCCTGACTGTGTTTTTGCTTGCGGTCTGCCTGATGACTATCTGCAACCTCATCAACCTCGGCATGAAGCCACGCGGGTCGAGATCAAGCTCCTTGTTCCATTACCATGTTTCATCCGTGCATCGTGTGCACCTAACTCCCACCAAGAGCGCTCCAGCAATGTGTTGGAGTGTCAGGCTTCGTTGTTCTGTGGCATTGCACTGCTCCTACGTGATGCGATTGTTGTGGCAATCTGTCAGGAAAGATGAGCCAGCCAAGCATGTTGGCGCACCTGCAGGCGCCTGGACAGCTACGCGCTCGACTACCCATTTGCTGAGGAGCCAGGTGGCAAGCGCAACTTCCCCATCGATGGCCTCACATTTGCTGGCCTCATGTCGCTCATGGATCCACCCCGCGATGGTGTGCCTGAGGCGGTGGCGCGCTGCAAGCAGGTGGGCGGGCGGACAGGCCTGAGGTTTGGGGGGTTATGGTTCGAGGGATTGCGAAGCCCTGAGACCTGGAGTTCCTACTGCCTAGTTGTGCTCTGGCACGTGGGATGTTGGACAGGTCTGGTGGGCGAACACACGACGTGCATGTGGCACAGGTCCCCACATGCACATTCCACATGCACTGAGGTTGGCTGGCAGACGTCGCGCACTGCACTGCCTCTCTCAAACATTGGATCGACCTGTACCGCCATCATAAGTACAATGTACTGCCCCACAGGCCTCCATCCGCGTGTACATGGTCACGGGTGATCATCCTATCACTGCCAAGGCCATCGCGCACGAGGTGGGTATAACTCATACTCATGTGCTTGAGCGTCAAGCCGCGTACGACAATATGAGTCACACAGCTGACTGCTGAAATCAAAGGCTGCATTCATGCGCGACGGACCATCTTGCTTGCATGTACATCTGGGTGTATCACTGTCAGTTGGCATCACGGGTGAGAAACCGGCAATACAAAGTGCGTCTTGTCACACCAGCATCGAGCAGTCCGGAGGGGCTGACTGCCTGTGTCTGACAATGATGAATGACTTTCTGCTTGCCTAGATTGGCATCCTGGATGAGGAGGTGCTCAAGTCAGGCCGCGGTACAGTTTGTACTGGCGACGATATCCGGTACGTGTACTGCTGTACCACATGCCCCTTTCGAGCATGTTCCAAGCCTCATTATTTGTTGCATGCTGCTAATCCCTGCCCGGGCCACAGCGTATGATCCACCAAGCTAACCATCGAACCAGCAGCCCAACTGCTGCAAGCTCCAGAAACCAACTCATCTCACCAAACAACCACCAAACGCCCCAACTGCAGCAACATCACTGAGCTCCCCACAGAGGAGGAGCAGATTGCTGCATGGGACAAGGTGTTGGCACATGATCAGATCGTGTTCGCACGCGTTACCCCTGCGCACAAGCTGCTGATCGTGGAGAACAATCAGCGCCATGGTAGGGGTGTGTGGTGTGGTGTGGCGTTGGTGTGTGGTGTGGGAAGTGGTTACTGTGTTTCATGGTGGGCAAGCTGCGTTTTAAAAGCCTTCACAGTCCTGCGTGCTCCTTTTACCTTTTCTTCCCTCAATGGGCAATGACCCAGTGACAGTGAGTGACCCGTGGTGTGTCCTGCTGTACAGGCCACATCGTGGCGGTCACAGGAGATGGT
Source organism: Haematococcus sp. NG2 (assembly GCA_004335575.1). Classification (NCBI taxonomy): domain Eukaryota; kingdom Viridiplantae; phylum Chlorophyta; class Chlorophyceae; order Chlamydomonadales; family Haematococcaceae; genus Haematococcus; species Haematococcus sp. NG2. The sequence goes on along the minus strand of QAXD01000162.1, from coordinate 154,818 downwards.
GTGAATGATGCTCCTGCGCTGAAGAAGGCCAACATCGGCGTGTCCATGGGCATTGCAGGCAAGGTGAGGCGTTACGAAGGTGCTGGGTCATGGTCACTCGTGTTTGCGTCCTGAACTCAATTCAAGAAGTGCACTGGGTACTGGGTAAGATGGCGATGAGCTTTACCAGGATGACAAGTCATGGGGGATGATATTGTGTGAGTTGCAGGAGCCTCAGCTTGCAGGGTGTGGTGAACGCCTGAGGGTCGCTCAGCTACAGGCACATGCATGCCGACATGCCCCTGCGCGCATGCCTCCCATGCACCCATGTGCCCATGCGCCCATGCACCCATGCACCCAGGACGTGAGCAAGGAGGCGGCCGACATGATCCTCATGGATGACAACTTTGCATCCATTGTGAATGGCGTGGAGGAGGGGCGCCTCATCTTTGACAACCTCAAAAAGTCCATCATGTGGGTGCTGCTGTTTCTGCAGCCTTCCCGGCTTGCGGGCATTTTCGGTCGGCCTTCACGCTCAGGGCCTGCTCAGCACCCTGCTTGCTGTCGGGACGGGCAGGTACATGAACGTGAAACAAGTTGAGCCAGCTGTTGATGTTGCTAACCTTTGGCAAACCTTAACCTTAACCTTAACCTTAACCTTAACCTTTCTATGCACGCACAGGTACACACTGACCTCTAAGGCACCCCAGCTCATCCCTTTCATCTTGTGGGTGTCTGCCAACTTTCCACTGGCCATCTCCACCATTCTCATCCTGGCCATTGACCTGGGTGAGTGAGGGCACGAGTGAGAGTGAGAGTGAGATAGAGTGAGGGTATGAGTCACAACTTCAGCACCGCGGCGATTATACCTTACATCTTTGGACCTGGTCCTGAACATGGACGGGCTTGAAGAACATGGTTACATGCCAACGAGTCCGGCTCCTGTTTAGTTGTAACATAATATACGGTAACACAACAGCGGCCTTAGTTTGCCTGTCACAATCCCGTTAACTTATGCTGCATGATCTGAAACCATCCCTTGGCAACCTGCTTTCTTACTTGCATGGCCAACCATTCGTCACACCTGCTCCTATCACACCCTGAACCGATGTCACTGATGACACATCCACACAACCTGCTGACTGTCGCTTCCACAATGAATCCCATATGTCTGCTCTCATCCTCTGCATGTAGTCTCATCATCACTGATCCTGCTTCCACCTGCCTTACCAGGGACTGACATGCTGCCGGGCATCTCATTGGCCTACGAGAGCAAAGAGGACCAGATCATGTTGCGCCCGCCCCGCAACGCCAACACTGATTTCCTGGTCAACGCGCAACTGCTGGTGGTCAGCTACTTCCACTTTGGTGTAATGCAGGTGGGTGTACTGCTACTGCCGGCAGAGTGTACTGCATCATGGTGCCATGTACTGCGATGTATTGCCGGCTTTGCAGCCACCTGCACTTCAATGATATGCAAGGAGGGGAAAATGGGTCTGGGTTAGTGTGTGCACAAGTGGCTGAACAGAGGTTGAAGGTCGCATGATTGTTGTGTTGGGCTTGTCTTAAGGCATCACTGCTGGACCACAGAGCAAGGCAACAGAGCCATGAGATGAGGCACTTGGGTGAAACAGGGGCAATAGGTGGACCATGGGCAAAGTAGCAGGTGTTGCAGCTGCCCTGCGGGTAGCAGGATGGCCAGTTTGGACAGGCACTGACCTCCTCCTCATCATCATCATCATAATTACACGGCTGCCCTCCTCGTTTGACCTTGTGTGATGGTGTGTGACCATGGTGGACCGCAGGCCATTGCCGGCTTCTTCGCGTTCATCGTCGCTCTCAACGACTTCGGCTACGTGAGTATGGCCAGGTGCCGTTCAAGCGAACTGCCCCAAGCTGCATCGGACAGGAACAGGCACACTGGATGGCCAGGCCACTGTGTGACCAGTGCTATGTGTTATTTCCCCACACAACGCATGGCTATGGACCATAGCCCTCGCTGCTGCCTCGTATGCTCTTACACCTACCTCAACCCCTTCTCACACGCATGGCCGCAGCCGCCCTGGGTGCTGCTCAAGCGTGGCCTGGGTTGGACGCTGCACCCCCTCCTCTGCAATGATGAGGACGGGGATGGGGAGCAGGACTACTGCGGGTGCGTGTGACTGGTGTGGCACGAGTATGCCAGTGCATGCATTCCATGGCAGGTGGCGCGGCAGATGACAGCAGGACATGGTGCAGTGCAGTACTGCAGTACAACTCTTACAACTTAAATTTTACAGTCCATACAAGAGTATGGGATGAACACAGCGGGATCAGCAGTAGATTAAGAGCGGATGCTGATGATTCTGGGGCCTGCTCTTTTCCAGCAGGGCACATGCACGCGCTGATACAGCTGTGCACAGTTGCTGCTGCGCGCGCCATACAGTTTTTGACTGTACTGCGGTACAGAGTATTGCAAACCAGATGGCTCAGTCACAGCAGGTGTAGGTAAAGCGGCCACAGAAGGCCTCATGCACTCAGTGGCCGTAAAGACATCATCTAACAGGCACAGGTACCGCACTGCCAGCTTTCATTCGACCTTGTCTGGCTGTGTTTGACCCAGGTTTGGCTGCGGCCACCCATCTCGTCAACTGGCTCAAGTGGACCACATCCGCAATGCAACGATGGGCATCATCGCACCAGGTGTGTTTGGTCGGTGGGGTGGTTGCTGGTTGGTTGTTGATTGGTTTGTTGGTTTGCGGTGGCCACATGCGCACGCTGAGTGTTCTGGATGGACCCTGATGATTGCCGCTGGCTTCTGACTTCCTCGCTTCACTCAACTGATGCCCTTGCGGGCAGTGTACCTGGCTGATTCACTCAACTACCTGTTTCTGGCCTGCTCGTCTCCAGGGCTGGTCCTTGCAGACAGCTACTGTCAGGATGGCTGCTTCCAGCCCAATGGTGATGATACCACTCTTGCCCCTGCTGCCCGCCCAGACCCCTTCTCAGAGTTCACCACCCAGGTATGTGTTGAATGTGCCGTGCCTTGTGCCCATGCCAGGCCCTGAAGCTGAACCAAAACCCAGGCTGAATGTGCTGTGTGCCGCGCAAACCTTGTGGCACGGGCATGCACTGTGAACCCTTGTGTTCCTTCTTCTTGTCCGCTGCCGCCCTGCTGAACCGCGCAGCTGTGGTTTGCTGACTGCATTTCATGTACCAGCACAAGTACTGCCAGTGGTTGCCCGTCTGCTCGGATGCCTGCCCAGGGCGACTCACACTCTGCGTGTGCCTGTCTGTCGCATGCTGTGCGCCCAGGGCTTCCGCGGCTTTGCTGCTGGTGTGACCGCCGTGTGTGCGCGCACGTGCGCCTGGTACGCGTCAGTCAAGTCAGACGATGCGCTGTATGACCGCTACGTAGCGGCACGCAACGACACCCTGTCGGATGTGAGTGGTGGTGTGGGCGGGGTGTTGAGGGAGTGTGGGTGTTCGGTCTGCCTCGTCTCACCGTTCTTGTCTGACTGCTGAGTCCACGCTATTGTTTTGGAAGTTCACTTGGCATAGTATGGGTATAGTGTACCCATAGTGTGGGTTACCCGGCACACCACACCAGACCTACCCGCAGGCACACACTGCGCCCCTTCTAATCACACATCTGTTGCATCCCTCGTACCCAACTGTACTACTTGCCGGATGCACCTCACCCTCTTGTACTGCCTGTGCTGCAGCCGTCCCCCACCATCCACTCTGTACTGCAGCTGCCCTGTACCGCAACCATGTCGTACCGCCTGTACCACATGCACTGCAGGAGCGTCTGATCTTGACCGCGGATGACGAGCGATTGTTTGACATGTACTGCTCCCTGCCTGGGGCCGAGTTCTTTGGCTTCCCCGGCCGCAAGCCAGCTGAAGACAAGTCGTATGCATCGGTGAGTTGGCTGAGGTGTTGTCCGTCATGTTTACTTATTTGCGACCTAGATTGCTGCAACAACAATATGCTGTGTTTGCTTGTCCAGGGCAGCTCACGGAAGCAGCGGGGCAGGTGGTTGTGTGGAAAGTTGGTTGAATTGCATGCCCTGACTGTGTCCTCTCAACTGCTGGGTGCAGGCCACCTGTAGGTGTGGTTTAGTTGCCCTTGAGTGTTTGGCACTTTGTTACCTTGTTCGTTGCCTCCTGCTCACTTTTTGGTCTCCTCAAACTGGATCTGCATCTAGCTGAGCATTGTGTATATGTCTTTGCGGCTTCGGACCATACTGTGACTGGTGCATGGATGTTTGCAGCAGTGCCATGTAAGCGAATGCTGCAATCAGGGATGCGCTACAGCCACAGCAATAGCTTCCGTTATACCTGCGATCTCCAACACGGGACTTGAACCATCACTGTTCTGTATCAGTGTACCCATCATTGTACGCGATGTACCGGATCGCTGCACTCATCACTGTACCGTGTGGTTGTACTGCTTTGCTGTACTGCCCAGGTGGGTGCGCGGTACTACTGGGAGACAGAGCAGCGCGACATGCCCGACCTGGTGTACCAAAAGTACATGCTGCAGAACGCGCAGACGGCGTACTTTGTGTCGGTCGTGTTCTGCAAGGTGGGGCGGCTGCGCGGCTGGCTGTTTGACGGCTCGCTGGCTTTCTGCACACCACTGGTTTACTGGTCATGCACTTCTTGTGTACTGTGTGTGATCTTCTATTGTAATGCAAGGGACGCATCTGCTGCATGCTGGGTGCACATGGTATGGGCATGGTCAGGGCGGTCGCATAACAAAGAGGATGTGATGCTTGCCTTGTTTGCAGTCTCCTTAGACAGCGGGTTTTTGAGTGCTGACTCTTACATTGAAACGCAGCCGGTTCCATTCTTTCTGGAGCTTTTGTATCAGGCCCTCAATGGCGTGCCCAGTATTGCCTTGTCCATCACAAGCGCACCCTGGTCCACATCTCCCCGTTACCCCACAGGTCGTAGGTGTGCTGGTGGCTAAGACGCGGCAACTGTCCATCTTCCAGCACGGCATCCGCAACAACAGGTGGGCGTGATTGGGTTTGTGTGAGGCTGCTGCATTCCTGTGGGGCACACGCAGGTCCGGATGGCCCGCATCTGGTGCTCCATGAATGGCTGCATGTTCTTCTTTTGATTTGACCCATGCCCTACCAACCTGTCCCTGTTCCCTGGGGAAGCAGGGTAGTGTTTGGACCACTGCCCCATAGTACCAGTCCTCCTCATCTTGCCCTTGACTGCATCTTTCACCCCAGCGCACCGACGGGGTCGCATGCACCTGACATTATGGTTGCACTTGTGCGCCCCAGGTTCATGCTCTGGTCCATCTGTGTGGAGATCATCCTGGTGGTGTTGCTCGTGTACGTCCCCTTCCTCAACGTGGTGTTCAACACACAGGTGCGTGGGTCAGCGTTGTGGGCGTGAGAATGTGTTGAATGGGCAGTTGTTGTGGGGGGAATAAGGAGTGACTTGGCTTGGAATCAATGAAGCCAGCCGCTCGCAATAGGTCGGGCCACACGCGCTTGCCATTGGGGTATTTGTTTGACTTGGCTAGTGGTGGTGGTGGTGGTGTGTGAGGGGGGGGGAGTTGGGGAGGGGGCCTGCATGGGAGCTTGAGTTCATGGGCATCATGGCTCATACCTGTTGGCTGCTGGTCTACTGTTTTTCATGCACAGCGTGTTTAGGGCTTGGGGTTGAGGGTTCAGGGTTTATGGTTTAGGGGTTCAGGACCTTTTGTACCCTCTAGCCTGTGCCGCTGCTCCATGTGTGGTACTGCTGACTCGCCTGTCTTTGTTGCTGTTTCTACCCATCACCTGGCTTTGTTGCTTTTTCTACCCATCACCTGGCTTTGTTGCTTTTCCTACCCATCACCCTGACCCCTCGCCCCTGTACTGCCCCTGTACTGCCCCGCAGCCGCTGTACGGCGCGCACTGGATGCTGGGGCTGCCATGGGCAGTGCTGCTGTTCTGCTATGATGAGCTGCGCAAGGGTCTGGTGCGCACCTTCCCAGGCTCGGCGCTGGCCAAGGCCCTGTACTACTAAACAAACAAAGCTACGCCCGCTAACAGGCGTGGGATTCAGGGGCGGCTGCGGAGCAACCCCAGATGTCTCCAGGTAGTAGTACATGCCACCACCTGGTTACGCGCTTGCCCTCACCAGGTGGTAGCCTGTACGACTAAGTCAAGATGGCCTGGTGGAAGACACACTGGCTGGTTGGAGAGGCCGTCCACGCCTCCTTCAGACTCCGCGTGCAGCTGGCTGCTTGATCCTTTTGCTTTTATGAGATGCAGGGTTCAGTTATGTGCATGGATGGCTGCTTGGCTGTGCTGTGGGACTTAGTCTGGTGGTGTATGAGGAAGTGGAACAGGCGGCTGTTGGGACTGAGCCTGGTGGTGTATGGGGCAGTGGAACAGGGCTTACTGACCCTAAGAAAACTCCTTGAGCTAAAGGTACAGGAGTGCATGTGTCTGAATGTGGTGGTGAGGGTGCTGGGGTTGATGGAACATGCTTGGAGCCCTGGACTTCATCACAGGCCCACATGGGCCATACAACGTGGTGGGTTTGACCCATCCCCCAAACACGTGTATGTCAAGCACGGAAGCGTTGTGATTTCTGCTCAGCATGCCGGCCAGTTTCTGGTGCAGGAGCTGATGGCCTGGGGATAGCTCAAACAACAGGCGCAGGGATGCATCAGCACGCACGCACATCATCATGAGGTGCTGTATCTGACCGTGCGTGCACGCGACGTGCTTGCATTCATATCCAGCATTTGCAATCACACTACGTCTAGCTGTCATGCTTTGTGATGGGCACTAGGTCAGCACTGCGAGCACAGTTACGTCCAGTACGCAAAAATCAATCACATTCCCTTGCTACGCTTCATGTCCAGTTTGTAGTCTTTGCTGTTGTATTGTCATATGCTTGATGTTAGTACATGCTTCGATGTGGAATGACTGTGTGTGAGCAACAAGCGCCAACTGTGCGTTGTGATACACGCGCGGCTGTAACTTTGCGTGTCAGTGTTCAACTTGCTCACGCTGTTCCAGGCAATCGAGTCAAGGTGGCTTATGCCACTGTGGTGGTGGGAGATGCTGCCCAGGGAGGGCCAGGGCGCTTAGACTTGCATACATGCTGGTCAACAGTCCATGTTCATGTTACACAAGCCTTCAGCCAGTCACGGGCTGATCAGCATTGCACGCTCCATTGCGCGCTTTAAAGCATCTAGCATCCCAAGTATTGGCCCAAGTATTGTTGGTGCCATCCTGACATCCTTATCCAACATAGTCCTCAAGCCATGCAGCTGGTTTCAACGGCTAGCCAGCAGAGAGGTTGAGAGAGTGGGCCGACAGTTCTGCACATGGGTGGTGTGACCAGGCCTAAGCACCCCTAGACAGCGTGTCCAGGTATGCAGGTGATGCCCCTGGGGCCTCCACCTGCAGTCCAATCAATAGAGACTGCATTTGCCCATACAGGTTTTGAAAACAGAATATACATAGCCTGCTTGCATGTCACCCAATCACCAAGGTATGCTGCGCCTGCGGGAGAGCATGCCGGCGATACTGCTGTTGCCCTCGTCATGGAAGCTGCAAGACATGACAGAACTGCACTGGGGAGTTGGTGATGCAGCTGGTGCATGTATGTTATTACACAACATCACAAATGCCAACAGCCAACAACCAGCCACATGACGTCATAAAAGGTGACTGTAATTACACATGTACCCAATGCACCAGCCGCACTGGCATCTTCACAAACTTCGTCTTTCTTCAAAGCAAGCAAGCTGAGAAAGTCAGATTAAGTCATCAGTACTGGTCCATGCCATACGATGGCAGTACCTGATACCGGATGGCAGTTAGATGTGATCTTCATGGCTCTGGGTTAAGCTACAATTCAACAAAACATGCAGCATGACGCCAACTGAACTTTTGGCAAAAGGTGGACATACAGCCCAACACCAAAGCAAGCACCTTGCCTCTCTCTGAACACATGATACACCTTCCATCACAACCTGAGACACCCGACTTCAGAGCCACAGTGCACAGAACCACTCACTAGAGCCGTCTGCCAGGCGCGCACAGACGCAGCCAACACAGTAGTCTGGCTGCTGCACAGCTGCAATGAGCCACTTGACAACTCATCATAACACACACAAACACCTTCCCTTCGGTGCGCTTGCGATTGGTGCTGTTCTACTCCAGTCGAGCGTTTCAGTGGACAGGCAATGGCACACAGCTAGCAAAGCTTCACAAGGCAACCAAGCATACCCCGATGGTCAGGCTCCATCGCCGGCAATGCCTGATGAGATGCCCGGCCAGGTGATGTGAGCCTTGGGTTATGCCTGCTTAGGCGGCCTTGGGTGCAGCAGCGGCGGTATTGCTTGTTCTGGACCCTGGCGCCCCCACTGCTGCACGACCCAGCTCATTGATGGTGCGCACTAGGGGCGACAGCTCACTGAACGCATGCGGGCCTGCCTTACCACTCAGGACCTGCATGTGCCGGGGCAGTGAGAGTGTGCGCTTCTGATCAAGTGGCAGGTGTGCTGGCCTCAAACCTCACATGCGGATGTGCACAACTTGTGGGCCAAGTGTCAACAAAGGTGCATGTTAATAACACAGGTGTATGCAGTTAACCCCTGCTTGTGCACTGCATGGCTGCGATAATGCCGGTGCTCTGCAAACGGATAGCTCGGACAGTGCCAGCAGCGGCAGCAGGCCACAGCTTTCATGGGCCATGCCCAAGACCAGTGCAGGGAACTCCATCAGAAGGTCAGATGACACACCACGCAGCAAAGGAGGCGCAAGACGGCAGCACGTAAATGCCACGTAAGCCAACCCCAGCTTACCCCTTGCGTTACGGCCCCAGCCGCCAGGCATTACAATGACCATGACAATCATGGGGTGAGGTTGTCGCATAGGATAGAAGAATATAACAATCATAACAATATCACAGTACAGCAATAAACAATCATGTAACAGTCATGCGCACCTCGTCTGCGGTGAGGTTGCCATACAGGGCGGCAGTGGAGGAGGCGTCCGGTGTGATGGTCGAGCCGTGCAGTGACAGCTCAAGGTATGCCCCGTCCACCACACTGCAACGTACCAACACCAACAAACAAAAACTGAAAAAAGCTTAGGACAGGCCAGCGGACCGTGATGTGGCAATTAAACAAACTGTGCGAGATTCAGTATCTTCAAAAGGAAGAGCCCAGCTTGATGTAGGGTTTTCGCATCAGAGAGCAAAGGGTTAACGTACGACTTGCGATCTAGGGCTGTTACAGGGGGCCACAGTCAATTGTAGCCCATGGAGGATGTGCCCCATCCAGTCATGTCCGCCCAGTCAATCATGCCGCCCAGTCAGACCGTGCCCCTGCCCAACATGCCCTGATCTCACCAGCTGAGCAGCTGAACGTGCACAGGCTCACACATGCCCCAGGCCTGCCAAGCATGTCCAAGTCCGAGGGCATGCAATGCCGGGACCAGATGCGACTGCATGACACAGCACTGCATGTCAACAGGGGCTGCACGCAGAGAGGTACTGCACATCAAGCGGTACGGCATTACCGCAGTACCTGTAGCAGAAGGCGGTACGGTCCGCGTCCACGTTGATCCCCAGATGCTGCGACTTGCCCAGTGCCGCACCACCGCTCATGCCTGCATGCATGCGCGCACAGCAAGGAGCCATGGCATGCACAGTCAGGCGCGCGCAAGTTCAGCCACGCGTGGAAACATGGCGTGCACGGCCAGGGAAGTACGGATACTCTCCTTGCATCAACGGAATGTGTGACGTCAGTTCACCCTTGGGGCTGCAGGGCCTCATGCCACACGCCCACAACATCTGAACAGAACATAACAGCAGCGTCCCACAGTGACCAAACCCCTTGCAACACTTCAAGCTGCACCAGAACCCTGATGGCCCGTGTACTGAACCCTGACGAAACATGAGCGACACCGGCAAGCAGTAGGGCGATACAGCTATGTTAATCACGCACCTGTAAGCGCGCCATCTGTTGAGAACAGCCCCAGCTCAGTGCCCATGCTGCGTGGGCAGTAAAACCACAGGCAGCACAATCATGTGAGGCCAGGCCGAGGAACAACTGGCAGTACACAATTCAAAAGCTGCATGCTGTATGCAAACAGCAAGTCCGCACGTTAGCAAGTCCGCACGTTGCACAGGCAGGAAGGCACATGCGCACGCACACTGAACGCCCATGCATTGCTGCTGTGTTCGACAGGACACATGCGTGCTACAAACAACCTAGCGACCCCGCAGCAGTGCACAGCAGCGCATGGCAGCACACAGCTACTCAAAGCAGCACACAGCAGCACATGGCAGCACACAGCAGTACGCAGCCGCCAGCAGTGAACAGAAGTGCACGGCAGTACCTGGTGGTACCATTCTTGAACACTTCGATTGCACTGGGGGCCAGCAGTGCAATCACACTCTGGCAGTGCTGGTAGCCAGCGCTGAGGCCAGCGCCTAGCTGCGATACCCTGAAGAACAGGGGGTTGCTCCAGCAGCTGTTGCCATACGCGTCCTGTGCCGTCTTCTTGATCAAGAACCCGTAGCCGGACGCCACAGTCACTCCTAGACCACCTGCACATGCATGTTCGCGCACGTGCACGCATGTGCGTAAGATCGCGCAGCATGCACAGCACGACCAGGCGCGACATGCAGCAGGGGCTGGCGAACGAACGGTGCGCACATGACAGCTGCATGGGCGCATCATGGTGGGTCCCCCAACACATGCGCTGTACCACTGCCATGGGCCTGCTGGCCACGCATGCTCTTGCGCAGAGCACCCATGTGTGCATTCGTTGAATGAGTGGGGCTAATAACCGAGCTGCATGTGGGTAGGTTCAACCCGAGCCTGTCGCTCTTGCCTTTCTTTGAGTTGACGAACGCCAGCGCCTCGCAGCTGTTCAAAACCTGCGACATGTTCGCGTACAGTCGGGCGAGGAAACCTAATGGTGCGAAACACCTGGGAGCTCACCGCTGGCTGCATCTTGTCAAACGTGCCAGCATGCTCGCCCTGAACCAGCTGTGTCAGGAGCGCAGCAGCCCAAGTGGCTTGGCGCTGCATGAATTCACGCATTGTGTTTTCTGCTGCTTTTCCCGATTCCTCATCTGATTGGCCTGGCTTGGTGGTGGTTGTGAGGATCGAAGACAAGCGCCTGAAAACGCCAGCATCAGCGTGTGCCATTGTGCTGGTCCTTGCCTGTGTGGCGAGCTTGTGTAGCTGGAGAACTGGCCAGCCCGTCTCAGTCTGACCACAGAGGGCTGTGTGATCCGGCCAAGAGCATCAGATGCTTGCAGCGATGTTGAAGGTCGGTTCCTGCGCAAGGTGCTGGCAGGCTGCCATGTGTCCTTACCGGCATCCTGTGCTTCATCGCTGATGGCCTTGTTCAAAGATGCTTGACCTGACGGTCCATGACAGCAGTGGCATATGCAATGGTGTTTGTGCTCATGCATGCATGCACGTGCTGCTGAGCAAGATTGATTTGGTTCCCAGCACCTGCTGACCCATCGGTGTAGATGCTGCTGACCGTGCTCACATCGATCTGATGGTTTTCTGCGCATGGCTTTTTGTCGTCCTTGCTTTTTCACATACAGCAAGACAGCTAGCAAGGGACCTTGCCAGGTAAGGTTCACAGCAGCACATCTCCAAGCAAACACACACGCAACACCAGTTGCAGCACCGCAGTGAACGGATGGCACTGTAGCAACAGCTTGTACCCCATAAACAAGACAGCACGTTGTCCTCGCATGCAGCCGCAGCAGGCCCAGAACACGCAGCAGTCATAACCATGACCAGGCTTATGGCTCGGTCCTCATCTCTGTATGTGGGTGCAAAGCTTGCGATGTTACATAGCAGCAGCCCTCCTGCAGACCCTCAAGTGCCAAACATCAGAAGAGTATAGATAATGCATGCAGAGGTTGCAAAGCCCATGCCGCCAACACGCACAGACATCCATCCTACACCGATGCAGCCAAGGCTGCAACAGCAAGCGCCAACTGTGAACCAAACCTGAACCTCTGAAGCTGCTTAACATCATGTTGCCCTGCTGATGGTCCTGACATCTGGTAGACCTGGACAGGACCTCTTGCCCAAACCATCTTGGTCACCCAGATGAAGTCAAGCCCCACACATTCACTGAATCACAGATCCTGACATCCAAGCTGGGCCATGGTGGCACTGTCAGGTTACAGGCTCACAGCTCTTTGTTAAGCGCCTGTGCGATGGACACCCATGGGAACTCAGGCTGCTGGGAGTACAGGGGGATGGCATCACGCCGCAGCGGTGACTGCTGTGCGGCTGCAGGGCAGGCACATAGGGGTGCAGGACCGTCAGAAGTAGCACAATGAACCGCCCATGATACACAGCAGCAGCACAGGGCGTGAAAAGGCATCATTACCAATGGCGGTATTGCAAAGCATCCAGTGCTAGGCATGCGCATGATAGCACACATCACCAAAGGCTGCCTGTGCCTTGCGCCTGTGTGCACCCATCGTTCTAACATGGAAGCATGACAACGGCATGGCACGAGAAAACACACGCCACTTACTGAGGTAGTTTTGTTTGCGTACGGCCTTCGCAATCTCTAGCAGGGCCACAAAGTATCCCGTGATGAAGGCATACCAGAGGCACAACCACAGCGTCTGTACCACTGCAAGCATGCACATGTACATGCACGTGCACATATATACCATGGTGCCAAGCACAGCATAGCACAGCATGGGTACATGATGGAAGGAGACCGCAAACGCCGGCAAAATACGCAAGCTCGAGCTCGTAACTTCATGCAACTACGCCTGGGCAAGGTTCGACCGTGGCAACACCAACCCATCCACGTGCAGGGCAGTGTGGCTTACGCACCCAAATAGCGCCAGTTTTGCTTTAGACCCAACGCAATTTGTGCAGGCACTGTGGAGATGCCCTGCACGATGCCATTGGCTGCCGATGCAGGCTTGTTGGCAAACTCGACTTTGACCTCAGCAGGTTTTTCCATGTTTATTAAAGGCAATAAACTCCAATCAGCACATGAAGAGCTGCAAGGAAAGTGCTTCCTATGACCGTCTTTGTGAAAGCTGGCAGTGACAGGCCCGTCCGCATCTATGCGCACAGAGCACAGTATTTCCGATACTGAACTCCTATAACCATTCAGATCATAAATGTTTGTATCCTCTTGAATTTCACCAACGAGTGCATACTGCGATGTCTGGCTGCTTCAGCCAGGGATCAAAGGACAAGTCTGCGCTTAGAAAGGATGTGCCGATTGGTGCGCTGGAAGTTGACAAACTGTTTGTGGCAGGCGGTAGTGCCAGGCGCAACAAACTACGATCCGCGTGGTTGGGACATGCGCAGTTGAGCATCTTTGGGAGCTTGAAGAGGTTTACAAGCACCACGGAGTTCAGCCAGAGAAGGGTCTGACCAGTGCTCAGGTTGCGGAGCTGCGCACGAAGCATGGCTGGAACAGGTGTGCGGTGCAGCGGTATATCCTTCATCATGCGTCGGATGTCGAGTCGCACCTTAAGCACATGCTCATGTCACATGTCATGTGCACATGTTGGCGGCGGCACTCTTCAGTTCACGCTGACCGGCTGTGCATGACCTGTGCATTGCTGCAGGCTCACCCCTCCTGTGAGTACAGTGCTGGCATGGAGGAGTGCAGCTGGCTCCCATGAATGTGGCACGCGCATGGGGCGGGCGCGGGGCATGTGACGATTGATTTGGTGGAGGGCGCTCAGTCCTCATCAGCCAAGCACAGCCCATGTGTTCCCCTGCAGCCTGCAGCAGGATACAAAGGGAATTGTGTGCAGCACATGGTTAGGTGCTTTTGGATGCTGCGATGATGCCATGCCAATCCTACCATCAACGTTCATATTCCAGTGCCGTTTCAGCAATGGGCACGCCGCTGCCCAGCACAAACTTCAATATGCTGCACAGCATGAGGATGAGGCATGTGGGATGTGCGATGCAGCCCTGCTGCAGGCATGCCGCGCTGGCATGACGAGTCGCACGCTCCCAAGATTCCGTTCTGATAAGAAGAAGATTCCGTACCGCCTGCGCAACTGCAGTACTATCTACTGCATCCCAGCACCACTGCTCACACCTGTCCGCCCCCTCCCTGACTCGCAGGTCATCACACCACCATGGCTGCTGTATCTGTACCAGGTACGGTGCAGTAGGTGCCGCGTAGCTTGAGCTGCTGGCTGTGTTGCAGGCACACGTGCTCTAGCAACCGCCCACATGCCTCGCAGTGCCATCCGCTACGATCCATTGGCCACAAAGGCTTGCATGCTTGCTCACGCATGCCATGCTCACCCTCGCCATACCCATGTGTGGCAGCTCAGTTTCATTGCAGGAATGCAACATCAACCACTGTGCACTCCATGCCCCACCCTGTTCGCAGTACACCAACTTCTTCTCCATCCTGCTCATTGTGGGAGGTGCGTTGGGGAGGTGGAGGTTGTTCGCCGTGCACCTGTCATATTCATGCATGTGTTTCTTGGTGTCATCTGGGCTTTGTTCTGGTGGTTGGCGCAAACAACAGTGTTGTGCTCCATTGTCAGGATTCAATGAGACCCTGTACCCCTTGCTGTCTGTGCCTAAACAGGCATCCTGTGCTTCATCGCGTATGGCCTGGATAGGAGCGACCCCAGTAACCTGTACCTGGGCATTGTGCTGGAGGGTGGGTGTGTCCGCATGGAACATGGACCTACCTGTGGTGCATACCATTCAATGTGCTTGCGGGCAGCAGCCCCCACCAGCTGGAACCTGGTGCAGTATGCAGGTACATTGCGAGAGCACGCGCATGCTCAATTGCAATCCACGAAATGCGCACTTGCGCATGCATTGAACGGAAGCTTGCTTGCTTGTCCCGTTGCAGCTGTGGTCTTCATCTCCTCCACCTTTTCTTACTACCAGGAAGCCAAGAGCAACGCCATCATGAATGTGAGCGCTTGAATGCTAGCCTGTGGTTTGGCTTGCATGCGCTGGCGTCCGCTTGCGCGCATGGGGTTGCCCCCCATGTGGCAGTAAGGATGGGGGCCACAGTGTTCATGTCCACCATGATGAATGCTGTTGCACCATGGCATGGTCTGGCATGGTGTGTGAGGCGCACGCTGCGCGTCAGCACTGCAATGGGACTGTTCTATGTGGTGCTTTGCTACCGTGCTGAAAATGCATGACGGCTGCTTTGTGACGCATTCAGTTTACTGCCGTGCCGAGCTGCTGTGATGCCGGATGGTGTACTGCTGCTGCAGGGCTTCAAGAATCTGGTGCCCAAGAAATGCAAGTGCATTCGTGATGGGGCCACCACCATTCTGGACGCATCAGAGCTGGTGCCCGGTGGGTGTCAAATCGTGATGGGTGACCATATGTGCAGCTCTAGCTGATTGACAGGTTGCCCAATCAATTGCACAGTTGGGGTGGGCTTGAAACAAAACGGTGCGTCCATCTGATCAGCGCTGGCTGATCAAATCGCTGGCTGATCATGGCTCACGATCCAATAATTTCCGGACTAAATGATCTAATTGATCAAGCGGGTGACTGACTGACTGACTGACTGACTGACTGACTGCGCCTCCGGCTGTATGGCTGTCCAGGTGACATTGTGGAGTACCAAGAGGGTGACCAGGTGCCAGCTGACCTGCGTGTCATTGACGCGTACAACCTCAAGGTGAGATGAGAACCTCGTGCTTTGCAGTAAAAGATGGCCGAACATTTATTGCGGGTGCAGGCAGCCTGGCATGCATTCGCACGGTCACTCTGAAGCCAAGCCAAGCAGACTAGCCAGTGTTTGTGTGGTGCCTTAGGGTCAGGTGCGCCTCAGTTCTCTGCAGCTTGGACCCCGCTCATATCAGCCACCCTGGGTCACACATACGCTTACACCACACAGGTGGACAACTCATCACTCACGGGAGAGAGTGAGCCACAGGACCGGACCGTTCAGCTGCTGCCCACCTCGCATGGTGCGCCTGGCGCCAGTGCAAACAATGGGAATGCATCTGGTGGTGACCACGGGGAGCGCAAGACCCCCGCGATTGAGGCGTCCAACCTCATGGTACATGGAACAGATTATGTGTGCTGAGCAGATGTTGAGGTTTAGGGTTTAGCTCATGGTACTGTACACCACATGCCAGGCCATGTCTACTGTCCTGCCTTTGCGGAGATGGTGGGTTGCATGCTGTGGTTGTGACGTCAGCAGTACAGCCATTTGCATCAGCAGTACAACCATATGGCATGCAGTTGGCAGCACCATCTGCATCCATACACTGTGCCCATGCACTTCACGCGCTGCATTAGCCAGCTCTGCTTGATACCGTACATGATCAGTATGTCTTTCATGTGAACAAGCAGCAACCATGCACCAAGCTTTAAGTTGACATTCAAAACCCTACATCTGGACCTTACTGCTCACCTCACACCTCGCACCCACAGTTCTTCTCCACCATCGTGGTGTCAGGCCACGGCAAGGGTCTGGTGGTGGGCACTGGTGACAACACGGTCATGGGGCAGGTCAGTTTGTCTGCCTCTGATTTGCCCAGTTGCTTGGTCCTGGTGGTTATCTGCGTCGATGGCTGTGGTTGCTTGGTAGGTTCTGCATGGTGCCACAGTTCATGCGCAGGCTTGGCTGGAAGCGCATGTTCATTTGCCTTGGAGCGGCAGCGCCTCCCGCTGTCATGTGAGGCGTGTAGCATGTAAGTGTGGGTGAGCTGTACCGCCAATGATAGTACTGCCATGGATTTACTGCTGTACTGCAGATCGCAGGCCTGACCACTGAATCCCAGGGTGATGCCACACCTCCTCTCATCCGTGAGGTCAATCGCTTCATCTTGTGAGTTGCCACACACTTTTCACACTTTTCCCCTCCTGCTGCCAGCCAGCATCATGACTGGCCACTTGCTATTCTTCTTCTGCCCTACGCTGCCGCTGAGCCTCATTTCCTGTGTGATTACATGAACGTCCTGCCTGCCGAGTCCCTCCGTCTTCCCTCCATCTTCCCTTGGATAGATCTCCCTCCCTCTGAATGTCGCAAGCCTCCTTTGCCACCACCTATCTCCACCTCCCTTGCCCATCCTTTCTTTGGCCCCCTCTCCTCTAGACCTTCAATCCCTCAATGAACTGAATAATCTCTTCCCTTGACCGATGTTTTCCTTTGTTGCCTCCTATCTGCTGCAGCTTCATCTCTGTGATCGCCATCATTCTCGGCATCACCTTCCTGGGAGTTGGCCTGGGCCTGGGCGTACAGACAGCCATCCAGGTGGGTCGGTTGTACTGCCTGACCTGTACAGCCCTGATCAGGTGACATGTACTGCTTGTACTGCTGCTGAACGGAAGCATCAAACACCATCTTCATGCTCTTTGCCATCCTTATGGTTGGGCTCCTCGTTGCTGCCCATACCACGGACTGTGTTGAGTGACACGTGCCATTTGTACTGCCGTACCGCCACCTGTACTGTTGTACTGCAGTCTCTGGTGTACTGCATCTCTGTGATCGTGGCCACTGTGCCAGAAGGGCTGCTGTGCACGCTGACCGTGGCTCTGGCACTGACGGCCAAGCGCATGCACACGCGCAGCGTGCTTGTGAAGAATCTGCAGGTGGGGGTGTGCCTTGATTGCCGCTGTTCCTGTGGTTGTTGGTGCAGGGTGTGGCAGGTTACATTGGGGAACAGATTGTGCTGAGCAGCATTGTTCCCTTGTTCCGTTCTCAGCCCCACCCTTCCTGAGATGTGCAGACGTGTGCAACCTGCACTGGTCGGTCAGGGGTGGCATTTGATGCATGCCTGGATGCTGACCAAGTTGACCGCGTTTGGCCATTTTTGACCGCCGCCACTGTATGCACAGGGCGTGGAGACGCTGGGCTGCACCACTGTGATCGCGTCAGACAAGACAGGCACTCTCACACAGAACCGCATGACCGTACAGCACTGCTGGTGCGTGCAGAGCCATTGGGCTGTACTGCTGGCCGCCAACTGTTGAGCTGTGTACTCTTCACACGGACCATTGACTGTTTGTGGCCCATTGGCACATGCAACCGGGTGTGAACTCATGCATGTGCTGCTGTTCATACCTCTGCCCTGCACTGCTGTACTGCTGCACCGCCCTGCAGGTATGACAACGAGCTGCACGACATCCCTGCACCACGCAACCTTGTGCAGTACAAGGACATGATGGCTGATCGGGATGCCAAGGGTGCGAGGGGATCGATGTGGTCGCGCCTTTGCGTGATGACACGAACCATTGCGCTGGAGCCACGCAGAAATGTGCCTGCACAGCTTGGTTGGGTGCCTTGTGCACTGCAGGCACATAACATGTGCCTGCCTGTGGCCATGCTGTGGCATAACATGTGTGACAACATCAATAACCAAGGCGAGTGTGTACTGCTGCGTTGCGCTCCTCGTACTGCTGTGCTGCCAGGGTTCCATGGCTGGACCAAGTACGACCCGGAGGCGGCCACATTCAAGATGGTGCAGAAGGTGGCCACCATGTGAGTGTGGCCCTATGACGGCCATGGGCTGCAAATGTGCCAGCCCTTGTGTATTTGCAGGTCATGTTTCAGGGACCTTTCTCGCCGTTTTACACGCACTGTGGATGTCCTGTAAGCTGTAACCCAGACAGTAGAAAGCCCTTGTCACGCCAGGCATGATGTGTATGCGAAGCCCCGACCACTGTACGCAGGCAGAGTCCCAACAGCTGTGCACTAGGTGTTGACATGCCTGCGTTTGTGACACATGGTGGCATCCCTGTATCCCTGCACGAACCTGATGGCTTCCTGGGTGGCTGATGGCATGCCTCTCCCACTTGTTTGCCCTGCAGCTGCAACAACTCGGAGTTTGTGCTGTCCACCAACTCACTGGACCCAGCTGCTGCCCTGCTGGACCTGAGCGCCGAGCTGCAAAAGGGTGGGTGCGGCAGCAGAATGTAGCTAAGCCTGTGCCAGCACAGTTGTGTGCCACTTTTTCAGGTGTCCTGGCCTGTGCCTATACTTCATTCACCGTCTGAACTTGATACCGTATCCTGCAGCCTGACATGCTGGCTGTACTCCGTGTACTGCCCGTCATGCTGAGTGCATTGTGTGTACTGCCTCACGGTACTGCCTGGTGTGCTGATTATGTCTTTGCTGTGTCATGCTGCGCGCAGCCGACTTTGACCTGCTGGGCATGCAGTGCACGGGTGATGCAAGTGAGAGTGGCCTGATCAAGATGGTGCAGGTGCTGCGTGACGTGAAGCAGTACAGGTGGGTGTGGTGCACTACACAAGTGGCCATACATAGTTGATCAATGTGTAGTGGTTGAGTTGGGCTGTTCCACGTAGCATGTTGATGCCTGTGCTCCCTGTAGCAGAGCACTGACTGGTCAGATCTCGGCATTTACGCCCACAGACCCTTCAATACCATGACTGGCACCGATGATCCCTTAAAGAAAAAAGGCAGCTGTTGTGGATGTGGGCTACTGTGCCCACATCGCCATCCCTAAACCCGTGTCTTTGCGCTGTGGCTTGGACCCTGCACCTGCATACACAGGTCGGCGCTGCCCAAGCTGTTTGAGATCAAGTTCAACTCCACCAACAAGTGGCAGCTGTCTATCCACGAAGATAAGGAGTCAGGCAGCAAGGTGCCCCTGCTGCTGCTCAAGGGCGCACCGGAAAAGGTTGGCACGTCAGGCGCAGACACGACTCAAAATGCAGGCCGCTGTGTTGCATGGATGCATGCTTGCTTACTGGCACGGGACATGGGCGGCTGATTGCTTCTTGCCCATGTTTGAGGCTGGGCTGTTGCACATGCTGCTTGCTGTACTGGTGCTGTGCCGCTGCCACTGCTGGTGCTGCCGATGCTGCACTTTCCACCAGTGCTGCAACCAGCAAATAACTATTCCATGACTACTGACCTGCCCACCACCACCCAACCCGCCAGGTGTGGGCCCTATGCTCCAAGATCTGCATCAACGGCCAGGAGCAGGTGTGGTGGCGTGTGTGCTCCTTCACTTCACTTGCTGCAGTGAGATTGCGATGAGACACTGTCACTGCGCGAAAGCATGACATGCATGTGCACATGCCAATATGTCACCTGCAGCCTGTGACAAAAGAGTGGACTGAGCAGTTCCAGGCCGCATACGAGCGGCTAGGCAGTCTGGGTGAACGTGTGCTGGGCTTCGCCTACAGGTGTGTAACTGCCTGCCTTACCAGCATGTGTTTGCTTGCGCTTTGACTCGTGACCTCGGCAACCTCAACAGTCAGGATCAAGCTTCTTTGTCCCATCACCGTGTTTCATCCATACATCTTATCCCCGCACAGAGCCCTCCAGCAATGTGTCTGCGTGCCAGGCTTTGTTGCTTTGTGTCTCTGCACTCGTTCAGTATTGTGGGGATCTGTCAGGAAACATGAGCCAGACACGTTATGTTGGCGCACCTGCAGGCGCCTGGATAGCTACGCACTCGACTACCCATTTGCTGAGGAGCCAGGTGGCAAGCGCAACTTCCCCATCGATGGCCTTACATTTGCTGGCCTCATGTCCCTCATGGACCCGCCCCGTGAGGGTGTGCCTGAGGCTGTGTCGCGTTGCAAGCAGGTGGGCAGGCGGACAGGCCTGGGATGTTAGGTTTTAGGGCCTAAGAGCTCACCAAACCTAGCCGGGCAGACAGCACGTGATTAGAGAGCTGGTTGGAGCTGGTTGCTGGATGGGTCACTTGCATGTTGCACAGTCCTGTGCAAATCCGACTGCAGCAGTTCCTGACCATCCCGTTGGGCCACTGAAATCACCTGCTCCGCCCCACAGGCCTCCATCCGCGTGTACATGGTCACGGGGGATCACCCTATCACTGCCAAGGCCATCGCGAACGAGGTGGGTGGTGGGTGCATGTACTTGTAACGTCTGTATGTGTGTGGTTTCCACATGGTCAACAAGGGTTGCAGAGGCGACGGCACATTTGCAAGGCTGTGAAGCTGCAGTACGACCATGCAGATCCACATCACGTCCGCTCCATGTGAGCTGGCCTGGATTTGGGGGCTCAGGCTGGCACTTGCATCCCCTTTAGCTGGGGGAATACAGCCGTCATCATAGCCCAATTAAGTGTGATGGGCCCAAAACTTACTGCCTGCCAGTCAATGCCGGACAGGAGCACAGGGCCTGGCTCATGGGGTGCTACAGGGATGGCATGCAGGTGGACTGAGCAGGCCATGGCCAGGCCAGCAGTCAGCATGCTTGGTGTGTGTCGGTGCGCGCATGTGAGTGCTTACCCGAGGATCCCCAAGCACAGAGACACACAACAAGCAACTAGGAACAAACAGCAAGAGGCAAGTGAAAGGGCAAAGCAAAGACAGTGACTAGGGAGGCGGGAGGGAACTAAAAAATCACGCAGCACTGCGCGAGCTGGGCTGAGTGGAGAAAGCGAAGTGTACGTGCTGGGGCAAACCCAAGGGTTGGCCCCAGCTAGTAACACTAGAGTGACCATGAGAGGTGCATTTCATGGGGAGGTCTCTCCCCTCAGCCCAGGTCCGCCGTGCTTGCCCCTGCCCCCAAATCCCTAGGTTCACCCAGTACTCTGGCGAACCTAACCCATTCATTGTGGTACACTGCATCAGTAAATCCCACCGCGCTTTTGGCCAACCCTAGCCTTTTTCACCCATATCTTCCGACAATTTTCAATTATCATTTCCTCGAAGAGCTGATTGCCTCTCTCTGACATCCAGTATGGGTCAATTGCATCTGAAACGATTCGAGGGGTTCGTCACATGGCCACAGCCCATGCCAGCATGGCAGTTTCCCCATGTGCCCCACCCCTCATGCTGGCATGCAGACTCACTGTCCTGCCCTCCAGACCAGTCAGGAGTGTAGGGCATGTGGTCAAACCCATAAACAGGCACCATAAAAACAGGGTATCCAAGAAGGAGAGTTGTGAGAAAAGTGAGTTTGAAACTTTGATGGCCCTGAACCACACCAAGGAGTTGGAATTTCGCCCTGATTTTTGCGCCATATCCCAGTATAAAGTCTTCGACTTTAAACATGCAGCTCAGCCAGGGCTTTCCAACGCCACCAAGATCATGCAAAACGGACAAGGTTCAGACCCTGTGCAGCTGTTGGAAGCCCCACCAGCCACAGGCCTCAACAAACCACACACACCCCAGCCCAACCACACATCCCAGTGCCCCACCAAACACCACTTCTGACACATCATCAGGCCTACTGTTGTTGTGTGTGGGCAGCACAGGTCAGCCTTTGCTGCTTGCGGCGCCGGGCAGGGGAGTCGGTGACCCCCTGTTTTCTAGGGTGCTGACAGGGTGGTGTCCAAGGTCCACACTTTCACCCAGCAGCACACCAAGCAGTACAGTACTGCTGACTGTACTGTAGCAGTGCACAGGTGTGCATGTGTGTGACATGGTGTGACTGAGATCCAGATCAGATCCTGCCTGCCTGGCATCTGGCATGCTTGGTTGTGCAGGCAGCCGGCAGCAGCAAAACCCTAAGTTTCGGTTTCTCCCTCACTACACACAACCCAGAAGGGCAGCTGAGAGCTGACACACATTATTACAGAGTATATGAGCACAGTTGTGATGTGGTGGGGTGCCACCAATGCAGCTCATTGTTGTGGGTGTTGTGAGTGTGGGGGAATGTGGGCTGGTGTGAGGCCTTCCTGGCACCATCCTGCCACATTTCATGCTGCCACATCCTGCCAGCCACATGCATGTTGCTGCCACCCACCCCCTAGCTGCATTCATCTACACACTCAATGCTTAAGTTCTGAATGGCTGGGGCTGGATCACAGGGCATCCTGATGGGCTCTCATTTCAGGTGCAATTGACGGTAATGGGGGCCATCAGTTGTCCCCGCCAGTGTTGGCCCTAGGGTCATAGTTCTGGGCTGTCCCCTCAATCCACGCCCGTTAGTGGGCGTAGCCCCTTTCCCTTTCCCTCGTGACTGGTTTTGCTTGCCTAGATTGGCATCCTGGATGAGGAGGTGCTCAAGTCAGGCCGCGGTACAGTTTGTACGGGCGACGATATCCGGTACGTGCACTGCGGCCATGTGGCTTCTGGTTTGTTCTTGCCAGGTTCAGTGACATCTTTAGTTCGGAGTTACCGCCACCCGGCCTGTTTGCTGCTCACCATCCGGACACCCAAGCTGCACATCAAATCATTGTCCACCTGCTGCGACCATCAGAAACCAACTTGTCCCACATCACAACCACCAAACCACCGCCAACCGCCCCAACTGCAGCAACATCACTGAGCTCCCCACAGAGGAGGAGCAGATCGCTGCATGGGACAAGGTGTTGGCACATGATCAGATCGTGTTCGCACGCGTTACCCCTGCGCACAAGCTGCTGATTGTGGAGAACAACCAGCGCCATGGTAGGGGTGTGTGTTAATCAGCGCCATGGGGGTTGTTTGTGTATAGTGGGTGAAATGCTGAAGCTGCCATGGAGTGCCATGCTGCAATCTTGCCTGCTCTTTTACCTTCCCTTCTTTTATTGATCATGGCTGTATCCCATGCCCTACGGTGTGTCCTGCTGTGCAGGCCACATCGTGGCGGTCACAGGAGATGGTGTGAACGATGCTCCTGCGCTGAAGAAGGCCAACATCGGTGTATCCATGGGCATCGCTGGCAAGGTGAGGAGTTATGCAGATGCTGGGGCACACTCACACGCGTCCTGGGCTCCATCCAACTATTATTCCTGAACTGGATAGGATGGTGACGGACACACTGGGAAGGGTTTGTTAGCCAACTGCTATGAAAGCACAGTCCTTGCATGCATGCACCCATGCATGAAAGGCCTCGCACCCATGTGGCCATGCGCCCATGTGCCCATGCCCATGCACCCATGCACCCAGGACGTGAGCAAGGAGGCGGCTGACATGATTCTCATGGACGACAACTTTGCATCCATTGTGAATGGCGTGGAGGAGGGGCGCCTCATCTTTGACAACCTCAAGAAGTCCATCATGTGGGTGCTGCTGTTTCTGAAGCCTCACCTGTAGCTTGGGGTGGGAAGGGGAGAGGGCCCCGACATTCAACAGTCCACCACATACCCATAGTGATAATACTCGGCATCTCATGTGTGACCTGTTGGCTATGGTGAGGTTTGTTCTACAGCCAAGCTTGGGCTGCAAATGAGTTAGCAGATTATTTTGTTCGGCTAGTGGTCGTGGTGGCCCTACTGGCCATTATGTCACGTTATCTTGTTCAGGTACATGAGCTTGTCACCAGGCATACATGAGCTGCAAACTGCGATGAACCTTGCTTTGCATGCACCCACAGGTACACCCTGACCTCCAAGCCCCCTGAGCTCATCCCTTTCATCTTGTGGGTGGCTGCCAACTTCCCACTGGCTATCTCCACCATTCTCATCCTGGCCATTGACCTGGGTGAGTGAGGGTACGAGTGAGTGTGAGGGCATGAGTGAGGACTAAAGCACGGCGGTGTTGCAACTCAACATGTTTTGGGTGTTGAAGGACTGGTTGCATACTGTTCTGCTGTTTCTGTACTGCTCCAGCTGTACTGCTGAGGCTTCTGCTTCTCTCGGCTACAAATTATGAGCCCCTTTTGCACCAGGCACTCCCTGCACAACCTTGGGCGTCCTGCCCTCTCACTTCCATGTGGATCTTGTCTTTTGCCATATTCCTCAGGTTATCTGATCACTGACTCTGTTCCATCTGCCATGCCAGGTACTGACATGCTGCCTGCTATCTCACTGGCCTATGAGGTCAAGGAGAACCAGATCATGTTGCGCCCACCCCGCAATGCCAACGTTGACTTCCTGGTCAATGGGCCCCTGCTGGTGGTCAGCTACTTCCACTTTGGTGTGCTGCAGGTGGGCGTACTCACTGTACTGCCCCATTTTTGAGGTAGTGCAGGGCGGTGAGGTGGAGGGGTTGGCGGTGTGGGCCCCAACCGGGCTGGGCTTTCATGGGCTTTCAAAAGGGTGAACAAAGCAGCGTAGCCGGGCCTGTTTTGAGGCATAGATGCTGGAGCCTGGTGCAAGACACTCTGTCATGTTCATGCTTTAGGGCGTAGGTGTTTGAGAGCCGCGGTCACCAATGATGAGATCAGGCAGTGAAGCAGTTCGTAGTATATTCGTATAAGTAATATTGGATACCGTAGTTTACTGGATAACGATTATACGTAGATCAGCTGCAAGGGGCAGGTGTGTGACCATGGTTGACCGTTGCTGACCGCAGGCCATCGCTGGCTTCTTCGCGTTCATCGTCGCCCTCAACGACTTTGGCTATGTGAGTGTTGCCAATGGACAGGACAGAGTGCTCTGATATGTGTGGTAGTGGCTGCATAACAGCACCGTTGCAGACGGATCACAGCACTTGGCTTGCTGCCTCGTGTGCTCCCATACCTACCTCACACCCATCTCACACTCATGGCCGCAGCCGCCCTGGGTGCTGCTCAAGCGTGGCCTGGGTTGGACGCTGCACCCCCTCCTCTGCAATGATGATGACGGGGATGGGGAGCAGGACTACTGCGGGTGAGTGTGACTGGTGTGGCACGAGTAGCAGCATGTTGGATGGCAGCACATAGTAGCAGCACATGATGAAGGCAGTACACAAGGCAGTACTGCTGGAGCCGAACAATGAGGCAGTACCAGCAGCATGCAGTACAATGGAGCGGTACAATGCCACAGGTCATTGTGATGCAGATAATCCTTGCGCTTGGTCTCTCCACCGCACACACGCGCTGTTGTACAACCGTGCTTCTTTGCGCCTCATGATGTTTGACAGCGCCTCATGATGTTGACAGCGCTGCTGGCTCTGACTCGTCTGTCTGGTGTTTGACCATGCTTGGCCCAGGTTTGGCTGCAGCAGCCCAGTCAGGCAGCTGGCTCAAGTGGAGCTCATCCGCAATGCCACCATTGGCAGATTCCCAGGTGTGGGTGGTCAGTTCAGGGTTTTAGGGTTTACGGTTTTAGGGTTCAGGGTTTTTAGCTGGTGTTCTGCTGGTCAGTCAATGGCCGCTTGGCTGCGGACATGCTACCTGAGATATGATGAACCATTTGGGCTGGAGGAGGTTCTACTTCTGAACCATATACAGTCCAGTTCAAGACTTCCTGATTCCGCCCCCTCGTCGGATGCGTGGTATGCAGAAAGCTGTCTAACATCTGTCCAAACGCCTGCTGCTGACCTGTCGACCTCCAGGCCTCGCTATTGCGGACAGCTTCTGCCAGGATGGCTGCTTCCAGCCAACTGGTGGCAACACCACTCTTGCCCCTGCTGCCCGCCCTGATCCCTTCTCAGAGTTCACCGCCCAGGTGTGTGTTGGGTGTTCACCGCACACACGTGTGTTGCGCAATCCCACTCCCTCGCCTCCTGTATGTGCTGCCATTGTGCTGCATTGCACAGCTGCGCATTTGCTGTGACTAGCTTCCTGCCCTATACCATGCAAGCGTACGTCCACCTGCCCGAACACGTGCTTCGTGTGACTCAACCTGCATGCTTGACCTCGTCTGACTGTGCGTCCAGGGCTTCCGCGGCTTTGCTGCTGGCGTGAGCGCTGTGTGCGCGCGCACGTGTGCCTGGTACGCGTCAGTCAGGTCAGACGCTGCGCTGTACAACCGCTATGTGGCGGCACGCAGCGACACCCTGTCAGATGTGAGTGGTAAAGAGGAGGGCAGCGCACGCTTTGCCTGTCCAGCCTAACCATCACAGTTTGCCCGGTTCAAGTTCACCGTTACAGTCTGTTTTGTATTTGGACGGCTACAGTTGGACTGTTACGGTCAGGCTGCGCATGCTGCACAGTCGGACTGTTAGACTGTTGCAGTCAGACCATGACATGGGCTTGGCGCACCTGCCTGTATGCACACTAAGGGCCCTGTGCAGTCCAATCCTCCACATCTCTGGATGCACTGCTTCCTAGCACGCGGATGGCCACACCCACCTGTACTGCCTCCACTGTAGCGATCATGTACTGCCTGTACTGCTTGTACTGCAGGAGCACCTGATCTTGACCGCGGAAGACGAGCGGCTGTTCGATATGTACTGCTCCCTGCCTGGGGCCGAGTTCTTTGGATTCCCCGGCCGCAAGGCAGCTGAGGAGAAGTCGTATGCATCGGTGAGTTGGCTCAGGTGCTCTCCAGGGCGCCATCTGCTGTGAGATGTGACAAGCTCTGCGCACTACGTGATGTGCCATGTGCTGTGCCATGAGCTGCCTGTTGTGAGCTTGTACTTGTGTGGACTTCATCACCCTTCCTGCCTTCAACAGCATCTTCCTTTGTTCCTCCACACAGCAGCCAGTGGTCGCATGAGGCACAGCCACTCCTGCACTGCCACGATGTGTCGATGAACGGCATTGTTCATCACACCACACTTAGCCAAAACCTGCACCCAAACTGCCACCGGCACCTGTGTACTGCCTCCATTGCTGGACACTAACCGCCACTGTACCGCGTGGCTGTACTGCCCAGGTGGGGGCGCGGTACTACTGGGAGGCGCAGCAGCGCGACATGCCCGACCTGGTGTATCAAAAGTACATGCTGCAGAACGCGCAGACGGCGTACTTTGTGTCAGTCGTGTTCTGCAAGGTGGGGCGGCTGCGCGGCTGACGTACTGCTGGGTTGTGCTGCATGTTGAGGCACTAAAGTATGGAGTGCTTAACCTCCTCCCTGCTCATTGCCATGCCTTGTGCTGTGGGCACATGACAGTGGAAGTCTGACAGCCAAGTGTGATCGAGTGAAAGAAGAGGAGCCTGAAGCAGTGCTTGGCATGCAGCTCCAGGCAACAACTGACGCTGAATTATCATGACTGTGCTCTATGTGCCATACTGCTGCGCCACAGGTCATGAACGTGCTGGTGACCAAGACGCGGCAGCTGTCCATCTTCCAGCATGGCATCCGCAACAACAGGTGGGCATGATTGGGTTTGTGTGAGGCATGTGCATGCAGGGTCATGTCCCATGCCCATCTTGCTGGTGCTGCATGCACTGTTGCATGTTGGCCTTTCGCCCCATGCACTGGGTGCAGTGGCAAGTCAGCATCTCACACACCATGTGACCGTGTGTCTTGCGTTCTCGACTGCCTCAACCCTGAAATGCAGACGGTGCTCACACCTCTCACACCACCACATCCATGTTGCACGTCTGCATCACAGGTTCATGCTAGTGGCCATCTGTGTGGAGATCATCCTGGTCGTAATGCTCGTGTATGTACCCTTCCTCAACGTGGTCTTCAACACACAGGTGCGGGGTTCAGCGTTGCGGGTGTGGGGAATGTGTTGAATGGGAAGTTGTTGTGGGGGTGAGGACTGAATGAAACCAGGCAGCGAGCGGTCCACTCTTGCTTGATCTGGAGGGCACTTTTGTGATGAGAGCGCCGTCTTGACACATCGGGGCATCTTTACGAGTGGGACTGTAGGAAAGGGGGGAGCTTAGAGGGAAGGGGGGAGCTTAGAGGGAAAAGTAGGAGGAACGGTAGGAAAGGGGGGAGCTTAGAGGGCCTTCACTGTTGTAGTGCTCCTCGTACCCTGCATATGTTCTGCTGCGTTTGTGGTACTGCCCCCACCTGACCTCAATGGCCCATCATCGGTGCCACTCCCTCATACTGCCCTGCTGTGTCTACACATTGTCCTGACCCCTCGCCCCTGTACTGCCCCTGTACTGCCCCGCAGCCGCTGTACGGCGCGCACTGGATGCTGGGAGTGCCCTGGGTGGTGCTGCTGTTCTGCTATGATGAGTTGCGCAAGGGTCTGGTGCGTGCCTTCCCAGGCACTTTGCTGGCCAAGGTCCTGTACTACTGAGCCAGCTTCGCCTGTGGAAGGCACACATGCTCCTGGCAACACCACAACTGCCAGCTACAGATGGTGTGCAGCTGGCTGTTTTGGCCAACTCCCTGTGATCATGCGGAGGGGCACATGTTCAGGATGGCTGCGTGGCTGTGCTGATGGACTTAGTCTATTGGTGTATGAGGCAGTGAAACAGACTGCTGTGCCTTAGCCCAAAGGAGCTTTAGACACAGGAGTGCATGCCGATGGGTCTGAATGCAGTGGTCAGGGTGTTGAAGTTCTGAACTGCTGTAGCCTTGAACTTAATGATAGGCCAGAAGGATACGTATATGGGTGCTTATTGTGCCCAGCAGCTGCCCCCGCCGTCAGTTTGCCTGTGTCATGTAGATAGTACCGTATGTAGTGCACTGCAGCGTTGTGCGCTGCTCAACATGCGTGCCACTTCCTGGCTTAGACAGCATATCAGCCTCTGGATTGGTTCATGAGCTGATGGCTTGTGAATGAACCAACAAACAGGTGCAAGCGTTCCTCTGCACATGCACTCAATATCATGAGGTGTGTTCCGTGGGTGCACACAGCATACTTGCGCGGCATTGCGCTGCCGCTGCATGTGTTGAACCACCATGGCTGTTGATGGGCATCTGTCTCAGCGAGTGCAAGGTTGTTCGTACGCATATGCCTGTTGAGCTTCCTGTGCAGTTGGTGCGCATACTGTTGCATCATCATCAACACGTGATTAGATGACGCACATGCTTCAATGCGGACTGGTGTATGAGCTACAAGTGAAACTTGTACCATGTATCACACTCTGGTCTGCTTCACTTGGCGTACCCGCAGCCGAGAGCGGTTTAAAAGCAGCCTGCATCCATCAACCCTTCAGGATCCACCATCCCCAGCCCAGCCCCAGCACAAATAGCAGCCTGCAACAATCAAATGTACGCCCTTGCAGCTGCCAGTCTCCTGGCTTGCCGGATGTGTCGCTTGCTTGCTAAGTGATATGCCTTATGTGCGCAAGGTGGGTGGCATGGGCGCGCAGCGCGCGCTTGATCTAGGGTGCATGGCCCTCCCTGGCCATTGCCGTGTCAAGTGAAAGGGCAAGATTGCAAGAGAGAACGATGAGAACCTGTGACAGTGGTCTATGCCATTAAACGAAGTGCAGGTTGCATGAGCACGTTACCTGTTCTGAACTTGGCAACAATCATGTTGAAGTGGGCGATCACCATGCATATGTGCATGCACCATATCCCATGACTAAGGCCGCTGGAAGCCAGGATTGCACAAAATGCATCCTTTGGAATACCAGTGACAACTGCTTGGGCTGACAAAGCAGCCCCACAGAAAGCTGAATCACACCTGAATCACACAGGGATGGGAGGGACCCACCAGTTCGACATCGGAAGCCAGGTTTGCGCACGGAACATCACTCGGGACATCAAATACAAAAGCTTCAGCCAAAAAAGAAGCCCTCCCAGAAAGCTGAATCACACCTGAATCACACAGGGGCCCACCAAACACGGCATCGGAAGCCAGGTTTGCGCACGGAACATCACTCGGGATATCAAAGACAACAGCTTCAGCCAAAAAAGAAGCCCTCCCAGAAAGCTGAATCACACCTGAATCACACAGGGGCCACCAAACACGGCATCGGAAGCCAGGTTTGCGCACGGAACATCACTCGTAATATCAAAGACAGCAGCTTCAGCCAAAAAAGAAGCCCTCCCAGAAAGCTGAATCACACCTGAATCACAC
>QAXD01000162.1:93741-118393 GCA_004335575.1 Haematococcus sp. NG2 | reverse complement strand
CTGCAGCAGCCCCTGCTGCTCGCCAGCTCTCCACTTAATCACTGCTTCCAGGTACGACGCCTGATCATGTGCGTGCGTGGGTAGCACACTGTTCACAGCAGCTGCATACCATAAACAATGTGTACGCCACACACACGTCTGGCAAGCATCAGCATCATTGTGCATGGTTCCCTATGTTCGTGCAACAGACAGTCACCCTGCTGGTGAAATAAACATGCCCCTACCTTCAATAACAGGTTGTCCAAGGTGTACCCCAGGAGCATGCCCAGTGGGCAGCGCCGCAGGGCAGACGTCCATGGGCATACCACATATGCAGATGCCGTCGCGCTGATGCTGGCGCCGCCGTCTGCCCGGGTGCATGCGTGCTCCCATGTCTGCATGCGTGCTGCAGCAGCCCCTGCTGCTCGCCAGCTCTCCACTTAATCACTGCTTCCAGGTACGAAGCCTGATCATGTGCGTGCATGGATAGCAAACTGTTCACTGCAGCTGCATACCATACACAATGTGTACGCCACGCACACGTCTGGCAAGCATCAGCATCATTGTGCATGGTTCCCTATGTTCGTGCAACAGACAGTCACCCTGCTGGTAAAACAAAGCATGCGCCCACCTTGAATGGCAGGATGTCCAAGATAGCATGTACAGGGGGCGGCGCCACAGGGTGCGTGCTGATGGGTGCAGCTCTCCAGCTGCCCTCCTTGGCCACCTTCAAGAACCTGTTCCCCAAGACGCAGGGCTCATGTTGCACAGCACCAAGGTGGGGTAAGATATGGAGGTTTGAGGGCATGCAGCATCTGGTCAGTTGAAGCAAACCACCTGCGCGCATTATGTTGCGACATAAGCATGCATGCAGCAGCTAGCATCTTGTGCAGTACTTGCGAGCCCTGCCGGGAAACAAAATAGAGTTGGTAACAAGGGATAGATGGATATAGAAGCATGCGCCATATCTAGAATATTCGTCTCCCAGCAAGCGAAGATATTATGCAGGAGATGGTCAAAGGCCCATCGCCTAAATATCGGCACGCACAACTACCAGTGTTTCCAAACATGCTAACAAACCGCATACGCCTGTTGCATACCCTGCTGATACCAAGCAACACAAGGACTAACATACCAACACAAACATTCCACACCCTGTGCCTGCAGCCAGCAGGCAAATATAACTGGGTCATGCTGTAAAGGCAAGTGCCTGTGCTGATCCCCTGACACGTGCAGCTTGACCTTGTTTGGCCAAATGTTACATGCCCACATCACCCATCCTATCCAAGTTGCATGCAGTGCAGATAGGCAGTAAGTAGGCGCCAACAGTCCTGGTACATTCAGATAAATCCAGCTGCCGAAGCTGTGTGCTACCAGGAACTAAGAGCCACAAACATGGATCTTTGGCTTGCTTTCCTGGCGCACCGCAAGTACCACAGTGCCAGAGCGCGGTCAAGCTGCTGCTTTACTTGGGCACAGTGAGTGCCTCCTCGGTGCGTGTCGCAGCACCGCTGTAGCCCACGGTGGGCACAGACATGTCCATGTACAGCTGGGTGGTGTTCTTCAGCAGTGCCATCATGTCGTACTGGCTGATCTTGCCGTATTTCTTGTTGTTGCTGCGTGTACGTCATGTCAAGCAGATGGCAGTGGAGCATGTCAGTTGCATACGCACATGTGCAGGGTGATGAGTCTTCAGGGTGGCAGGCTCCATACATAGTATGGATGGCTAATGCAATGTGGCAGCAACACGCAACTTATCTACTGCATACAACAACTGTGCTTACTTGAGGTTGGTGAGGTTGGTGGTCAGCTGCTGCAGCTGGCGGGTCAGGGTGGTGTTGTACAGAGCAGGTGAGGTGCGGTTGACAGCCAGGTTGGTGGCGTTCAGGTTGGCCAGCTGCACACGCATCACGTTGGTCATGGCGCTGTTGTAGTTGTTCACGTAGTCAAGGTCGTTGATGGATGGTGCGTACACGCCTGCGCAGTACATCAGTACATCAGTACCCACGCTCTGTGCAGTGATGAAGCAGTACATAGTGGGGCAGTAAACTGGATATTGGGGCGGAGGGCGGGGTGGGTGTGGTGGGCGGCTGGGGCGAGGGCGGCGCAGGAATGCCACTGCCCCCGCCGCCACATCGGCCGCTGCTGGAGCGCGACGTGCAAGTGGCCCGTGCAGTGGAGGTGTTGGTGGCAGGCATGCGCGTGACCGCGGAGAGTGAGGCCGGAGCAGAGGCCGCAAAACAAACAGAGGAAAAGCACCATCGCCTTGTGCCTCGCAGTGAATGCTGCGGTTCAATATTGATAGATGTTACTACTCAGTATGTAAGGTTAGCACTCACCCATGGAGAACAGGGCAGCAGAGCACAGAGAGGCACAGAAGAAGGCAGTGACCCAGCCAAAGAAGGTGCCCAGCAGCAGGCGCCAGTTGAGGCCAGTGCCGCGGATGGACTCTGACAGGCCCACACCGACCTCAGCGCCCACAATGCACTGGGTGGTGGACACAGGCAGGCCGTACACAGAGGCCAGGGAGATCATCAGGGCAGTGGCCAGCTCAGCGGAGTAGCCACGAGAGGGGGTCATCTTGACCAGCTGAGCACCCAGCACCTTGATGATCTTGTAGCCGTAGGTGGACAGACCAGCCACCAGGCCAGCACCGCCCATGGCCAGAATCCAGCGGGGGGTTTGAGCCTCAGAGCTGACAGCGTAGTTGTTGTAGACGTACCTGATGGTATCATGCAGTTAATGGCACAGTGCAGGGCTTGCTTGCAGCCCAGCCTTGAAATTATGGCTTTATGGGCACTGTACTGGCCCAGATGTTCATCAAGACTTCAAGAGACATACAGATGAATGGCATACAGGCAGTACATGCAGAACATGCAGAACATGCAGTACGGGCAGAATTACCACACACCAGATGCCGGCAAAGGGGCCGATGGCGTTGGCAACATCGTTAGCGCCGTGGGCAAAAGAGACGCAGCAGGCAGACAGGACCTGCAGGTACTTGTACACGTTCTCTGTCTTGGGGTTGAACACCTCAGCGTTGGCGTGCATGGCAGCGACGTGCTCATCCTTGCTAACGTCCTCATTCACGTCCATCGTCAGCGAGTGCACCATGTGCTGCGAGGCAGGTGAATTCAGCAGTCCATACAAAACATTATGCTTGAAACGTGCAGAGGCCTGGCCGGGCCATGGCGTTGGCGCTGGGAACAGGACATACACGTGTCATGGCTCAGCACACGCACGCACTGTCAGCCACATCTGGCACCATAAAATGTAAAGACCATAGCGACGCACCAACCCGGTGCAGTGTCTGGTCTATCAGGTCTGCATTCAACAGCTGTTCGGCACCTGTTCATCCCGGGCGTTCTCACCTTCTTGACTTTCTGGAACATGCCCTTGATCCCTGTGGCCTGTTCCTCCTCAACCTCCACAGCCACCTCCACCTCCTTGCCCTTGCCAGCAGCAGCAGCGGCCTCAGCATCGCGTGCAGCAGCCCTGCACAGCAGTGTGGGGCCATAGGATGAGCTGCAGGTCACAAGACGGATTCTGGCAGGCTTGTGACACACCCTTTTCGGGCTGCGTGTGTTCGTGCCTGGCAGCTGCGTGCGCTGGATTCAAAGCCGCACACTGTATCCATTCACCTCTACTGAAGTGTCAATGTGTGCTTTGCGTGTCGGTGATACGCATTTGCCACAAACGCTGGTGCTTCTGGCTTCTAGGTACGCAAGCAATCTACTTACTCCTCAGCAGCCTCCTTGTCGTTCAGGAACTTCCTGAGGTACAGGGTGCAAGGGACTGCAATCGCGAAGCAGCCAGCAGCCACAATGGCAGACACCCAGCCAGCCTTCTTGCCCTCCTTGTCCCACTGGAGCTCCTTGGATGCGCCCTTGTACAGCACGAAGAAGCAGTTGATGTAGACAGTGATGAACACCAGGACGGGCACAGACCACAGCGCCCAGCGGGTGGACTGCTCCCGGCGCAGGATGATGGTACGGTTCAGAATGAAGATGAATGCGCCCAGGATAGCAGTGCCTGTAGGAGGGCAAGACAACGAAGAGGATGAAGCAGAGAGAAAGTGTGTGGCGATGTGGGGCACGTGGACACTGGAGAGCCCTGTTGCACAGCTCATGACCTTTCCCTGCTGATCTAGTTAAGCAGCATGCAGTCAGTGCCCCTTCTGATGGGGTGCGAACGCACGTCAAGTCGGAAACAGCAAGGTGCAAGTGGCAGCAGCATCAGCAGGAGTATCGGCGCAGGAGCAGTATCAACCTGACACATGAGGCTCAGCTCACCAGTTGGTGCGCAGAACCAGCTGAGGAAGACGGTGACCACACCCTTGCGGTAGGGGAAGTCAGGGATGCGGTCGTTCCAGATGATGGCATCGACACCACTGCGCGGGTTCAAGTTGCAACACCAGATCAGCACACCAGCACATCTCTCCATCCTTTCGACATGTTCATGCCATACTCAAAACAGACAGCACACGTGTGTATGACAAGCTCAATCGGTTGTAGCACACAACTTGCTGCATGCATCACACTGCACCACACACACCACACAGTTGTGCCTCACCCGTACACCAAGCCGAAGCCCAGCACAGCACCAATGATGGAGTGTGTTGTTGACACGGCAGCATTGTAGTAGGTCGCAATAGTCACAATTGTTGCAGCTGATGACAGCGCACACAACATGCCGTACGCAAACACCTGCAATGCAGCGTCGCATGTGCAGAACGACAGAGACCCCATCCATAAGCATGCAAACTCATCATGGGCTTGGGCCCTCTGTGATCATGTCTGGGGCCTGGGGCAGCTGCATGTGTGCAGGATGAATGGGCTCTTACGTCTTAGCTTGCTTGCAGGCATCGATATGCTTTTGCATGAAACAGGAGGTACTCAACAAATGCCAACAAAGCTGCAGAAATGTAAGTGCTGTTCAGTGTGGTAAAGCACAGCGGTGTAGTACCCACCTCGGGGTTCTTCTCAAAATAGGCAGGAGATGTGATACCACCTGCCACGGTCTTGGCCACCTCACCACCCAGAGCAATGGCACCCACAAACTCGAAAATGGCAGCAATCAAGCAAGCCTGTGTGCAGCATGATAAGTGGCACCCAGTTTGGTGGTGGGGTTGCGTGTACATACTGTATGTATTGAACGTACTGCACAATAATGTACTGCTGTATGGATGGGCAATACATGATGTACTTTAAACTTTATGTATGGGCACTGTTGTCCATCTCTCCATCACATCCATCCATACAGCAGACAGCTACGTAGGACATTATCTGTCATCATCATTCATTGCCCTTACGTCTATGCGACCAGTCACAAGCCTTTACCCTCTCTTCATGTGATGCTGTCCGGCTCAGGTCCTGAACTACGGCTACCACTTGTGCCTGGTGCCACAACACGCCAGCAGACACCGACCCTTCTGCTGTCGCTGCCGGCACATGCACAGGAGCGACAGGACGCACACGCACCTGCCAAAGCTGCAGGGTTTTGGAGCCGACTGACGTGGCAAAGCTGCAGGCAGGAGTGCAAGAGAATGCCATCATACTGATGCATGGCACCAAATCCTCCCTCACGCATGCTTGTAGGCATCCGGGCATAGACTGGCGCAAGCAGCACAAACCTTTCACAGCACAACAACTTGCCTGTTAGCGACGTCATTGGCACCAATAGACCAGGCCCTGCACACAGCGTGACAGCACGACAGCACAGCATGAGTTCAGTAGTAGTGCAGGTGGAATGCGAATGGAGCAAAGATGCCGCGCTTGTAGAACGCGAATGGCGAAGTCAAAACGCCTAATTCAAGCTCGTTGGCGGGGCCGTGAATGCAGCACCAGTCCACATCGCAACACTCAGTATGGTGGCACCAGTCAGGCTGTGGACGACTCGGATGCTCACATGGCAAATGCAGCCTGCGGGCATCATAAGAACGCGCACGGGGCAAGATTTCAGCTTCCATTCACGTTAACACGACGATCGCAGGCCACCCCACAAACCACCCATCCACGTTTGGGCAGGTCAAGGGAACAACGACGACTGAACCCGCTCACCAGGGCGCCGCAGGCGACAATCCAGACGTAGGTGCCCCCTGCGCCGAGCATAGGCGCGTGTGTGCCATTACAACACAGGCATCAGGCATGTACATGTCACCAGCTGCTGTAGCAGGCAGGCGGGTCAGGCGCGCATTGCAACTCACATTGGTCTGGACGCGAGACAATGAAGTTGGCGCCAGTCCACACGCTGACATCCTCCCCTGCTCGCAGGAGACGACAGGCGGACATACAGACCAGCACCTTTCACATAGATCTCATCGGGCATTGCTTGCGTGGACACAAAGCAGCATAGCAGCACTGAGTTGCTGCTGCAAAGTGCATCGTCAGCCCCCTTCTCCTCGCCAGCCAGCCCGTTTCACCCCAAAGAGCTACTGCCATCAATAACGCGCCTGCAAAGGGCGGGAAGTTGTTGAGCGACATCTTGATCGTCTACGTTGCCGACGAACGCCAATGGAGGTGATGCCTCCTAAGGGGCATACCATACTCCATCTCACTGGAGGTATCTTGGAACATCTAGGTATCTTGGACAGACAGGCCCGATACCTGTGTGTCTGGACCTACCAGAGTATCAGGGCACAAGCCAATAGAATACGCCAGCCATGTGCAGCTGCTAGATATTGTGGCAGTGAATTTGTGTGCACGCTCACCTTGGACCTATCATATGGCATGTGCTGTCTGTCTGTGCGCACATGCAGCCAGCCAGGAACATGCGGGCGTGTTGCCACTCCTACAAGTGCAGCTAGCTAGCGCAAAGGATATTAGTTGGAGATCACTTGCCTCAGAGGGAGGCACGCATGTCTCAATGGTGATGACCAGCAGCCAGCCACACCACCGGACACACGGCATGCGCATGCCGTGGTTGCACTGCAGTCCTCGCTTGCAGTCCGCCAGACTGTGGTCTAGGAAACAAGCTGCTGGCGTGACGGTTTGCCTGAATGTATGTGGTAAGCGCGAGGTATCAAATGCACACATTTAGTAAGGGCAGGGGTCAACGACGGTTAGGTTCATGGCATGCGGGTACTGTCATGCTCACAAACAGCAACCATGTTTGATGCCATAACACTCCAGTACATGCAGCTGTAGTGTGCAGAGGCAGGCATATGTATGTTAGAGACGCACTCATCTGTCATGGCGTACGTATCTCCCGTCCTTGCTTGAGTGCTATGTATGTTCCTGCTTCACAGGGGCAACGCCTGGCAATGCCAACAATGTGTTTTGTTGGTGCCGCATGCAGCAACTGTGGGACAGATGGTTGAGCTGGTCAGTTAGCGAGTGATTTGATTGGTTGCCAGACGCTGTGGGCAGGCACGGATCAATGCAACAGAACGCAGCAGGTGGTGGCTGGAACACAACGTATTGGCAGGTAGGACGTCGGCACACTGGACCAATCGTAACAGGTCAGGGATACGCATTCACACTAGCGACCCGAGAACACACCCAAGGCAACAGCGCAAGCAGCACTAGTGCTGATCAAGATCATAGCGAGCAGCAATCAAGTGGGATTGCGGTGAGGTAATAAGCGTTCCTGACCTTCATAAGATAGACCTGCACACAGTTTACGCAGGACCATCTGAGCATCATCACACGCACACTAACAGCAGCACTACACAACCTGCACAAGAGCAGTGACAAGTTCAAAACACAAAGTACCAAGACATGCGCACAACCGCAGCGCATGCATTGCTCTGCAGTCAAATTCCACTACGCCACAGCAGATGCATGTGCTGGACACCACACCAGCAATTCTCCAGAAATCAGAGCACAGGAGGCCTCCATGAGCTTCCATGGTTGACCGCATGGTTAGCCGCATGGAACTCAAGGCATGCTAAATACCAAGGCTAGGCACAAAGGCTACGACGGAATGTAGCAGTCCATTGCAGGCCCCACCCACTTGCATGGATGGCACATGGGTTGCACGAATGCATGGGCTGCATGCCGTGTTACTTGGGCACAGTGAGTGCCTCCTCGGTGCGTGTCGCAGCACCGCTGTAGCCCACGGTGGGCACAGTCATGTCCATGTACAGCTGGGTGGTGTTCTTCAGCAGCGCCATCATGTCGTACTGGCTGATCTTGCCGTACTTCTTGTTGTTGCTGCGTGTACGTCACGTCAGGCATGCGGTCAGGCAGGGCCATTTTAGGTGCGTGTATGTGCTTGGGTGCATGCAGTAAGGTGCATGGAGCATCCAACGACAAGTACATTCACTGACACACCGTGAGATGTACATGTGATTTGGTTGGAAGTGCCCATCAATCTGCAATGCAACACATCATGTGATGTGCATGGCATCTGTACATACATAGCCTTACTCACTTGAGGTTGGTGAGGTTGGTGGTCAGCTGCTGCAGCTGGCGGTTCAGGGTGGTGTTGTACAGAGCAGGTGAAGTGCGGTTGACAGCCAGGTTGGTGGCGTTCAGGTCGGCCAGCTGCACACGCATCACGTTGGTCATGGCGCTGCTGTAGTTGTTCACGTAGTCAAGGTCGTTGATGGACGGTGCGTACACGCCTGCGCAGTACAACAGCAGTACAACAGCACAGCAGTACACAGGGGTCAGTTCAATGCAGCAGCACATCATGACATCATGCTCAGTACCCTTCAGATGTTCAGGACAGGCAGCTGGCTGGTCAAGGATGATTATAATAATAGTTGGCCCTGCAACCAACACAAACACTACCTTTGATCAGGACGCAGGGAGATCAGACAGTGCGACTCACCCATGGAGAACAGGGCCGCAGAGCACAGAGAGGCGCAGATGAAGGCAGTGATCCAGCCAAACATAGTGCCCAGCAGCAGGCGCCAGTTGAGGCCAGTGCCGCGGATGGACTCTGACAGGCCCACACCGACCTCGGCGCCCACAATGCACTGGGTGGTGGACACAGGCAGGCCGTACACAGAGGCCAGGGAGATCATCAGGGCAGTGGCCAGCTCAGCGGAGTAGCCACGAGAGGGGGTCATCTTGACCAGCTGAGCACCCAGGACCTTGATGATCTTGTAGCCATAGGTGGACAGACCAGCCACCAGGCCAGCACCGCCCATGGCCAGAATCCAGCGGGGGGTCTGAGCGTCAGAAGTGACAGCATAGTTGTTGTAGACGTACCTGCAATTACATCAGGTCAGTGGCGCACTTGAGCAACATGGGGGAATGCGGCACATGCAGGTGAACGGTCATTGGTGTGGAGTTGGTGAATGGGTCCTGTCGCATCGGAGCCGGTGGCATTGTGAGCCATTACGTTCTAGTGCAGTGCAGAATGTACAGCACATTGCAACTTGCAAGCAACACAGACTGTGCAGTACAATAACGCACCAGATGCCGGCAAAGGGGCCGATGGCGTTGGCGACATCGTTAGAGCCGTGTGCGAAGGACACGCAGCAGGCAGACAGCACCTGCAGGTACTTGTACACGTTCTCTGTCTTGGGGTTGAACACCTCAGCGTTGGCGTGCATGGCAGCCACGTGCTCGATCTTGTCAACGTCCTCATTCACATCCATGGTCAGCGAGTGCACCATGTGCTGCAGAGCAACACATAAACAGGGCAGACATCTCAGTCAGGGGGTTCCATGTGCTGCAGCTTCATCACATAGGGGCATGGTGAGTGCCATGGTAGCGAGGGCTAGCATCATGTAAGCGGATAGATGTATGTTGGGCCCTGGTCAACTGACATAGGGAAGGAAAGAGGAGAAACATTGATGCCAGGCAGCTTCTGAGAGCAGCCAGCTATCAAGTGCATGTGCGCATGGGTTCTGCTGCTCTGTGATGCTTGAGCTGACATGCACAAAACCATAGTTAAGCTGCCACTGCATGCCAAGAACACATGTGTATTCTCAGCCTACCGACCTTCTTGAACTTCTGGAGCATGCCCTTAACGCCTGTGGCCTGCTCCTCCTCCACCTCCACAGCCACCACCACATCCTTGCCCTTGCCAGCAGCAGCAGCAGCCTCAGCATCACGTGCAGCAGCCCTGCACAGCGGTGTGGGGCCACAGACAGAACAGCCACGTGAGGTTGTGGCATGTCACAGGTAGGCCTGATGCCAGTCGGCTTGCAGTGCCTGCAATTCAGCTGGCTTCAAGGCAAAACCACTCACGGCAAGCATGCCCTCCTTGGGGGATTTCAACGCGTGCTAGCAGTGTGCGTCGATGTTTTCCAATGCTGCTAACTGGAGTGAGGCAAAAGGGAAATTTCAATGTGTGCCAAAGGGTATGCAAGTGACTCACTCGTCGGCAGCCTCCTTGTCATCCAGGAACTTCCTGAGGTACAGGGTGCAAGGAATTGCAATCGCGAAGCAGCCAGCCGCCACAATGGCAGACACCCAGCCAGCCTTGTGGCCCTCCTTGTCCCACTTGAGCTCCTTGGATGCACCCTTGTACAGCACGAAGAAGCAGTTGATGTAGACGGTGATGTAGACCAGGACGGGCACAGACCACAGCGCCCAGCGGGTGGACTGCTCACGGCGCAGGATGACGGTACGGTTCAAGAGAAAAATGAAGGCGCCCAGGATAGCGGTACCTACGTAGCAGTGAGAGGAAAGGGTGAGGATGGGCAGGGGTGTAGCAGCTGCTGCGGCTGCAGACGCTACGCGCTGCTTGGTGGGGCTGACAGGTGTGGGCACCTCCTGCTCGCACAGACTTGGCAGTATGACAGGATAGCAATACGCCACGGCGCCAGATGTTTTGTCGAGAGGCATTCGGCTGCGCATAACCAGGCAAGTGCAGGCGCTCACATAGTAAGGAGCCAGACACCACTTACCAGTTGGTGCCACAAACCAGCTGAGGAACACGGTGACCACACCCTTGCGGTAGGGGAAGTCAGGGATGCGGTCGTTCCAGATGATAGCATTAGAGCCGCTGCGAGCAGTCGGTTCACCACATCATGTCAAGCATAACATACAGTAACATAACAGAACAGCGGCGTATCACGGCTTTCAGGTGCTTGCCAGAGCATGGCATGGGAAGGACACGGCAAGCATGTCTACCATGATTCTCCCTTGTTTGCATCTCTGCTGCCTATGCCAGAAGGCACATGCGTGTAGCACATGCATGCTCAACCATGCTCAATATGCGCAACCAGCAGCCATAGAGCACACCTCACTGCACCAACACACAGCACCACACAGTCATGCCTCACCCATACACCAAGCCAAAGCCCAGCACAGCACCAATGATGGAGTGGGTGGTTGAGATTGCAGCGTTGAAGTAGGTGGCGACAGTCACGATGGTGGCAGCTGATGACAGCGCACACAGCATGCCGTACGCAAACACCTGCGATGCATGGCCACAGGTGCAGAACAACAGCTGAGAGACTCCATCAGCGACCATGCGGCAACATAGACCCGAGCCTTCTGTGATTGTGACTGGGGATGGAGAGAGGGCCTTGCAGCCGCAAGTGTGCTGCTGGGCTCTTGTCTGCAGCCACAAGCTCTGCTTGCCTGCAGCCATCGCCACAAGCTCTGAAGACACCAAGTGCTGGCTGGCTGGCTGGCTGACATGCAGCCAGGCGGTGACTCGCGCGCAGACAGCTGAGGTAGATGGCTGCTGAAGTAGATAGCGACCATCAAGTAAGCTGCAGCACGAATGCAGTACAGCGCAGCAGTGCAACACTTGCCTCCGGGTTCTGCTCAAAGTATGCAGGGGATGTGATGCCACCTGCCACTGTCTTGGCCACCTCACCACCCAGAGCAATGGAGCCCACGAACTCGAAGATGGCAGCTACAATACATGCCTGCACACAGTAGTAACGTGTGGGGCACGCAAGAAGACTGGGCAGGCATGAGCGTACAGTGTGCTGGGTGTACCTGGGATCTTCCAGCTGACAGGGAATCAGCAACCAAGTCATGTGGGATCCGCAGGTAAGCAGCAGTCGGTGATGTGTGCGTGCTGGCTGCCGTGCGTGGCATGGCTGGTCGCACAAACCACACACCTGCCACAGCGCCAACGTCTTGCTGCAGCACAGAGGGGGGCAAGGTGAACAGCATGAGTCTATGTTTGTAAGGCAAGGTGTACTGCATGCTGTGTACTGCACTGTACTGCGTGAGCCAGGGTGCCAGGGTACCAATGCCCTGTAATAACAACCTACAACATTAAGAATCTCACTGTTCTGGGACTGCACCATGCTGATGCTCAGCGGCAACCACAGGCAGCAGCAAGGCAGCAGGGACCGCAGGTCAGAAGTGGCACGAATGCTGTGTGCTCGCACGCGCAACATCGCACCTGCCCACACTGGTAGCGAAGCTGCGTGGCAAAAAGGGCACAGGCATGCAACATCAGATGGCGGTCTTTGCTGCGTGTATTGTATGGGGTGCACATGGAGCACTGCTGGTGGTTGCTTTCTGCAGTTTGTGGCCAGACAGGAGCATCTTCTTTGTAGTCCGACGCACGCAGCAGCATGACCACACCACACACTGCACCTCCCCCATGCAAGCCCCTGGCAACACTTGCCTGTTGGCCACATCATTGGCACCAATAGACCAGGCCCTGCATGAGCCATCAGCGCGTGCATGTAGGTGCACACAGTCAGGCACGTGCATAGGGCGTGCATGCTGCAACACTGTACAGTGGAATGCGAACGGCTGGAAGATACCGCACAAGACGATTTGGCTGACAATCGCGGCAAAGCATTGCACCCAGTCCGTGAACAGGACCGCGCGCAGAAACAACACAAAGCCCAGGGCACTCATCCATCTGTCACAGACCCTGTATGCCCTGGAACCTACATCGCGAACGCGGCCTGCGAGCATCAGCATTACAGATACAGGAAAAATTCATTTCATAGCTCCTGCATCTTCCAACAAGGTGGGGTGGGTGGTGAGCTTCATGCCAATTTTCATCATCAGAAGCTTGGATTGGTGAACTCACCAGCGCGCCACAGGCGACAATCCAGACGTATGTACCCCCTGCAGCGGCAGGCAATGCGTAAGTTCGTCAGCAGGTCCGCCCTTCTTGTCCGACGCATGACATGCAGGCGGTGCAGGCGCACCCACATTGGTCCGGCCGCGAGACGATGAAGTTTTCGCCTGTCCAAGAGCTGACATCCTCCCCTAGCGATGCAGCGCGCACAGTGCATCAGTGTAGCATGTGTTGTTGTGCATGCCTGCTGCGAGATCTCATCCGATTTATGGAATTACGGGCAAGAGCGGCTTCCAGCAGTGCTAGGAAAGAATGCCTGAGCTGTGGTGCAACCCCAGCATGTTCCAGTAGCCAAGCCCGTTTCAATGAAATGGTTCATGTGCGAGCAGAATGCGCACCTGAGAACGGAGGAAAATTGTTCAGCGACATTTTTGCACAAGGTTTGTTCCAAACAGCTGGTCGGGCGGCCTACACACAGTCTGTGGCCCTAAACCTAAGTGGTGTGATGGTATCTTCTGACCCATTTGTCAGCCAAATACCGCTCCAGTTCCTGTAAATGCTCTGACATGCATAAATGGTCGGCAACCTGTGACGTTTGTGGGCATGCAGGACCAGTATACTTGAGTATTCACAGCCCCGTGCAAACCTTGGACGCATGGTGGGCACACCACTGTGTGTGTATGCCACATGGCACCATGCCTTGTGGTAGGTGACAAACAATGATCAGCTGCTGCTGTTGCTGTCGCAATCACATGCTAAACGATCAGCACGACAC
This sequence comes from Haematococcus sp. NG2, assembly GCA_004335575.1. Lineage (NCBI taxonomy): Eukaryota > Viridiplantae > Chlorophyta > Chlorophyceae > Chlamydomonadales > Haematococcaceae > Haematococcus > Haematococcus sp. NG2. The sequence goes on along the minus strand of QAXD01000162.1, from coordinate 104,736 downwards.
GGCAATTAACTGTGCACTACGCATGCTGGCGCATTATTTACAGCATGCCAAGCACCACAGGCACTGTAGAGTGTCCTGAGACGGCGCACAGTGCCATCTTGTCATCCAGCTTCCCTTACTAGGCTACAGAAGGCTACCTGGCACACCCCCACAGCAGATGGCCCTGGTGTCCCCTCCGAGCTGTATTCAGCCACAGCTGCACCAGCACATCATCACCAACCCTGAACTGCTGTGTACTACATCACATTCATCCAGCACATCCACGGCAGCAGGTGAGAAGGTCCCAGCGCAGCGGTGTGGCTCGCAACATCTCATGTTGCTGATGCACCTGTATACCGTACCACCAAGCGTGCACACAACTCTGATGCAGCACTGTTGCACGGACCTCAGTTCATGATGGAGGCAACACGCAGCTGAGCAAGCGGATCGTGTGGATGCTCATATGAAGCATGCATCATTCCTTCCTGCATCAGTCTCATTCCCTTCTGGTCATAACGGGTCCACTCTGGCCATGATGGCACGTACCTGGTGTTTGGGTTCCTGCCGTGAATGGCACATCTGTGAGTTGCAGCGCCCACACAGTGCGCTGTCTGCGCAGGACGGGTGCATGGTCACCTGGCAGAGCCCCCACTTGCATCTGGAGCCTGCTGTGTGCAAGTCTGCGAATCTTTTGCCTGATGGAGTTTGCCTGGTGACGCAGGCTATGCTACAGGGTAGCAGGTGCACATCTGATGCATCAAAACGCGCAACCTTCGGGTGCTGCTGTGCATGCTGCATGCTAGCAGTTGGCTGGGCAACCCCAATGATCGCCCTCAGCTGCAAATGATCTGCATGCTGCATGCTAGCAGTTGGCTAGGCATCTCAATGATCGCGTTCTTCCTGCTGCAGGTGGGCGTCCCGCAGCTCGCGCAGCACAGCAGGCCGGCCCACGCGCCGCAGCACGCCCAGCTGCATGCGCAGCAGCTCCGGCTGCTGCTCAGCAGCTAAGAACGCGCGCTGCAGTGCGTGGTGCGGTGCGTGCCGGGATGCAGCACGTGCACGCGGCCTTCTGAACCCTTTCCGGTGCTCTTGCGCCTGCTGCGATGCTGGGGCTGCTGCACCTGGTGCTGCTGCACTTGATGCTGAGGGTGGACGTGAGGACAGCGCCCCTGTAGCTGCCTGTGCCGCTGCTGCAGTGCTCGCCCGCTGCTGGGAGCCGTCATTGTTGTTCCTGTGGCAATCACTCAAACTGTTGCGGTCTCCTGTGGATGTGCTCTGCTCAGTCTCATCCCCAGGCCCCATCACAGCAGCTGCAGCTTGCATTTGTGCAATGATATTGCTTGGGGAGCAGAGCAAGGCCTCGGGGCAAGCTGTCGCCAGCAGCGCTGCCACACGTGCATGAGGGAGGCACACTGCATCTGCCACTGCCTGAACTTTGGCTCCAATGGCTGCCTCTGACTTGCGCTGGAGCTGGGGTACCTGATATACAGTAGGCACCCGCATGGCAGCTGCTTCAGCGGCAGAGACATGGACTGAGCCTGCGCATGGTGTATTGCATGCACGGCATCATGGGCCACCTGCATAGCAACAGCGCTTTCACAGACCTGTCCAAGCATATCGGCTGCTATCTCCGGTGGTATCCCCAAGGCCCGAGCTAGTGCCGTGGCCTTCCGCTGATCCACAGAGGCATTCGGCCCAGGCGCACTGCTTCTTGCCAGTGCAGTTCTCATGATTTTCCCATTGCTATGAAACTTTAACGCGTACAGGATCGTTGAAGGTCCAGGGCCATGGACACAGAGCACCCGCCCGAATGCCTGGGTGGGTTTTAGTACGGCTGCAGCCATATACTCGAAGTGCTTAGTGATCAATGTGTAATGCACAGCAATGCAAACCCTAATCAAGCAGTTGCAAGTAGTTGTAACCAACTGTCACCCCTTCCTGAAGCGTGTTGTTCGTCTCATTAGCGATTGCATCTGGTCTCCCCAAACCCCACTGACTGCGATGCATCAGACTTTAAAGCCAGCCGACTGTGGGCAAACCTGCATCAGACGTCATGCAACAGCTGTATGCAGCAGGGCCTTATCACCGTATTGCTCCCTGAAGCCGGCGTGCACATGGCAGCATGCAAGCATACATGCCAGTCAAGATCGAATCACAACATGCGTTTGCACATGTGGTGCTCTTGGCCGATGGCTTCGACACAGACTGGCAGGATGGTCACTTGCTACACCGCCAGCATGTACATGGGCATCGCCAGCATGTGCGCGGCAGACAACGGAAGCAGGAATGCGGACATCATCAACCGCCGTGGCGGCATTTTGCAGTAGCTATCTAGGTACTCAAGTACCGTATGAACACTGCAGTAAGACATCGCACAGAAGTGAAGCAGCTGTGTCACGCTCGCAGGCCACCATACTGCACTTCCTTCTGGCGTGTGTGTGCATGTGTGGCAGTGTTGTTGCATACAGGGGCCCGCCGGGCTAACAGGCCCACGGCACAGTGCACAGGCAGGGGTGTGGTAGCTTAGGGCCATACTCATCGCTCACTGCCAGCGTGAGCGACTTAACCAATGCTCCATGCTTGTGGGGAGGCTTGCGCTGACATGCGCGCGTGTTTGTTTCAGTTGTTGCAGCGCGGCTACAAACGTGGGCTGGAGCAGGGGTTGGGGTGTCTGACAGCAGCAATTCTGTGCAAAGTTTGCTGACACAGGGAGGATATCCAATGCATTCTGACAGGGTTTGACAATAATGCTGAACATTAAGCCAGGCAGACAGACGTTAAACCATGCAAACGTGTAGCCACGGCAGCGCCTAGGATCACAGTCGCACGCGACACACTAGGAATGCTGCTGCGCTGTACTGGATGGGATGCACCCGGTGAAGCAATACACAGAATATGCCTGCCTCATGCAGTACACACGCGCATCACCGACAGGATTTGGCCCACGGCTCCCAGGTACTTAACTGGAGCCCAGCATTCCAGCTACAGTATAGTTCAACTCGTGACCTTGTCATAAGCACCTGAGTCCTCATCAGCATTGTGAATAACAAATAGCCATGACAGTCGCGGACCCAGTCCTGTCCAGCTACGAGTGGCTGGTTGTGCTTGGTGAGCGAGGGGCTTACTCGACCTAACTCTGCCGTTCAAGCTGCTGCCCGCCCTGCACGCCTAGACTCACTCGTGCCTTCTGCGTGCCCCTTGCAGGTGCCTTTGGCGCTTTCATCTTTGGCTTTGGCACAGGTGAGCTTCTGCATTTGAAGCGCACTGATCACACGGGAGGGCCCCGGACAGACGCAACTGTATTGTGCCCTCTTCAACAAGGCTGCTTGTAGCCTGGCATGGGGGTAAAACAAGCTTGATTTTTGCATACGCCCGCCCAGTCGTCACGCGTTTCGGTGCCATCCGACTGTCTCGGCTCTGGTATATCCTCCCTGACCTTAACTTCTCCTATGCGTGCAGGCTCCAACGATGTGGCGAATGGTGGGTGAAGGAGGCGTCGAGGAAGCTCCCGGCAGTGTCCATTGCATGCACCATGCATGTGCCATGCATCATGCTGCTGTGCTCAGTCCATGACACGTGCCCCTTGCAGCCTGTGGCACAACATGTGTTATGCTGTGCCACATCATTTGCTCTGTCTGTCCATGACATTTGGACTGCACCTGCCCCTTGCAGCCTTCGGTACATCGGTTGGTGCGCGTACTCTGTCCCTGAAGCAAGCTGTGATTGTGAGTAGTGAGCAAGGCCGCTTGTTGCTTGCTTGAGCTGCCTGGCATCAGGAAGGTCGGTGAAATTCCTGCCTATGGTCATGACCAGAACTTAGAAGGGTAGTTTTTAGTTCTGACAAAGACTCCCATGTCATGATGTGACACTGCAGATCGCCGCTATCTTTGAGTTCGGTGGTGCCCTGCTGCTGGGCCGTGTGTCTACCTCAACCATTGCTGGTGGCATCGCTGACATCAATGCCTTCACCCGCGAGCCCGAGGTAAGCAATACGTTGCTCACGTGCTCACACTGCACGAAATGCTCACACTGTGTACGCGGCTGCCTTGCTTGTGCTACTGCTTGACGGTTCCCGCATCAGCTAGCATTAGTATCTGACAACCTGTAGTGTTTGAGACAGCATCCAGATCCTGCCTGATTACCTGTATGCAGTGTGCTCACCTGATGTGGCTTGTGACGTGGCTTTGCTGGCTGCAGATGTATGCGTACGGCATGATGATTGCGCTGATGGTGTCCGGCGTGTGGAACATCGTTGCCTCCTACTTTGAGTTGAACGTGTCCTCCACCCACTCCATCATTGGCTCCATTATTGGCTTCTCCCTGATCTACGGCGGCAACGACGCTGTGCTGTGGTCTGAGCCTGCTGACAACGCCTTCCCTCCCGTCAAGGGCATTGTGCCCATCGTGGTGTGCTGGGTGTTTGCACCTATCGCCACCGCCCTGGTGTCCTCTTTCTTCTTCTTCCTGTCGCGCTCGCTCATCCTGCGCCGCCAGCGCGGTGTGATGTACGCCATCATCGCGCTGCCCATCCTGGTGTTCCTCACTGTCTACGTGTGCATCTTCTTCGTGCTGACCAAGGGTGCCAAGAAGATGATCACCAGCGACTCGGATGATTCTTGGACTGATGAGAAGGCCGCGTGGGTGTCCGCTGCCACTGCTGCTGGCATGTTCGGCCTGGTCGCTGTCACCATTGTGCCCTTCCTGTGGTGGAAGACCAAGAAGACCTTCAATGAGGATGGCACACGCAAGGAGGAGCCCATGACAGCTGAGAAGGAGGCCAAGGCTGCTGAGGTTGCTGGTGAGTGGTTGTGATCTGGTAGTTGTCTGCAGCATGAGCCGCACCTGCTGCCTGAGTTCTGCATCATCAGACAGCTGTCTGCATGATGCATTTGCAACTGCAGGCTGTGCATTCAAATCATCGCCTACTGCAGCAATCAACCTGAGATATGGTGCTGTATTCATTGTTCCATGTGGTGCTTCTCTCTTGTGCCATGCAGCTAAGAAGGCTGATGTGGAGGCTGCCAACGCTGCTGACATGACTGGCGAGAACATGGTCATGCACGGCATGGAGGTTGACATTCACGAGGTGGTTGAGGACGACGAGATCGTTGCTGAGATCCACAAGCGTGCTGAGGTGTTTGACCCCCGCGTGGAGTACTGCTTCTCATGGCTGCAGGTGTGAATGTGGGGCTGTCAACTGCATGTTTCCTGCAGTGATTGTATCATGCATCTGCTGCAGATCTTGTGCCTAATCGTGCAGTTCATGTGCATTTGCTTGCTCTGGCACTTTGGTTGTAGTGCTTGTATCTTGCGGATTGTGTGCGTTGCTTGTTTTGGCACTGTGGGCAGGGGATGGTTTGCATTTGCCTGAGCACGCACCAACTGCGCGTCTTGCTGCCTGCAGGTGTTCTCTGCCATCTGCGTGGTGTTTGCTCACGGTGCTGGTGAGGTTGGCTACATGGCTGGTCCCCTGGCCACCATCTGGTCTACTTACACTGAGGGTGTGCTTCCCAAGAACGTGTCTGCCCCCATCTGGGTCATCCTCATCTCTGCCCTGGGCCTGGTTATTGGTCTGGCCACCTACGGCTACAAGGTCACCCGTGGTATGGGCGTGCGCCTGTCCAAGCTGTCCCCCTCCCGTGGCTTCTGTGCCGAGCTGGCCACTGCTGGTGTGATTCTGGCTGCCTCCCAGTACTCCCTGCCCACCTCCTCCTCCCAGTGCATCACTGGTGGCATCATTGGTGTGGGCCTGCTGGAGGGTGCCAAGGGTGTGAACTGGATGTTCTTCGCCAAGCAGTTCAGCTCCTGGGTGGCTACCCTGTTCGTTGTGGGCATCCTGACTGCCGCCATCTTTGCCCAGGGTGTGTATGCACCTTCCAAGATCTCTGGTGAAGCCCAGCTGATCTTTGAGGATCGTGTGACCAACCTGACCACCACCCTGTACAGCAACTACCTCAAGTCCCTGGCCCCCTACCAGAACTACACAGGCCCCATCCTGGGCAACTACCCCAACACCACCGCTGTCAACTACAAGACCCTCAACACCGCCATCGCTGCTGCGTCCAAGTCTGCTGCCTCTCTGACCGACGCCAAGACCCAGACCGCCAACCCCAACATGGTGATGGACGCCCTGCTGCAGGCTGTGTCCCTGTACCAGTCCTCCACAGTGCTGTCCATCGGCCAGTCACGTGTGTTTGCCAACGCCGCCTCTGGCGCGTGCAACAGCGCCACCTCCGACTCTGCCGCCTGCGCCGCCCCCAAGATGGTGCCCTCCGGCTTCGTGGGCAAGGCCCCCGGGCTATAAGCCTTTTGCTACTCTGGCTTCTACCCTGTCCTTTGGACCTGCATGAGGGTGTCTTGCCTGGCAGCAGCAACAGCAGCTGTAGGACGGGAGATAGAATAATTATGACGTGACTATCCCGTTGGGCTGCAGCATGCAGGTAGCATCTGTAGATCTGTTACAATGGATGGATGGTATAAAGCAGCAGATTGTTTGTTTCCATGAACCATCATGACGTTGGTTTGTTGTGGGGAGTGGTGGCCTGCACGGCGTTCAGGGCAAGCAGGACGGAGTAGGGCGGAGCTGGAAAGTTCTGCTGTGTTGTTTGTGCATATCCAGTGACCTGGCTTTGCAAAGGGAATCGGCCAGGGTAATGGGCAAGACAGGGTGTGTTCAACAGTTTGGAACTGCAAGGTGCCGCGTTCTGCGGTAGCCCCTTGCCACTGGTATTTGATCATGTTGAATTTTTTGTCACTTCATGGGCAGCATATCTCATGCTCCCTCAGTGCGGACCACATCCTTTTGCAGCGGTTGCAACCCTTATTTATCCTGCGAATTCATGTAATGTACTACATACCTGCTTCTGGTGTTACCAGCATCTGCTTGCATGCCACAATGTGCCGTGCATGACCTGCTCGAGCAGCCATGACAGCGCAAGCAGATCTTGTGCGTGCTTCAGGCAGGAAAGCAAACTGCAACCCTTGGCATCAGGGCTTGGGCATTCCAGTCGTTCTGCACAAGTGTGACGTTCGTTAAAAGGGGTTCGTTAATCCCGTTTCTTCTGCACTCTCTGAATGATAGGAGAGAGTGTGGCAACGTACACCTCAACGACTGCAATTAGATATAGAAATTAGATATAGAAATTAGATATAGAAAGCCAACCACATGTGGTTGGCTAGCTGCTAACCTCCTCGGGCCGATGGCGCAAGCCGTGTCCAGCTCTATGTGGGGCGACAGAGCCCTGCTGTTGGCACGCTTGCGCCCGGACCCGCTCTGCTAAATGGCCTGCCTGCTACTGGTTTTCATTTTGTGCATGCGACCCGACGCTGGGCCATGCCTGCTACCTTTCTCTGACTTGCTACAACCCCTTTCGCTCGCTCCTGTCCACTGCCCACCAACCCACAGCGACCCGGGCAGCATCGACCCTGGTCGTTTGCTGTGCCCACGCCACACGCAGCCCAGGGCCCACGCCAGTATTATGAAACGTGATCTTGTACATAACTCGCTTAATCGTCACCCCAACAGCTTGCTCCTGCTCAGCACCCTTCCACGGCCCCTCCCGTTGCACCCAGCCGCAGCAGCACAACCTTACGCCACTGCATTGCCTAGCCCAGCAGAATCCCGAAACCCTTCCCACCCCTCTCATGAACCCTTCACTAAATGCACCCACATGGCTGCCTGTAGCGAGTTCACATTTTGTCTTCTATCCTGTCGCCACGGGCATTGCGAACTCGATCCAGAGCAAGTTTGCCATTCCCGCATTCAGCACCAGCGATGCCCTCGCCAGCACCGGACGCGAACCCACCAAGCAGCTTCCATCATGCCGGTGCAGCAACCACTGCACTGCCTGCTACTTGACGAGCTGTGCTGCGGTGACCTGCAGCGCCATGCAAGCACACACCAGCAAGCATTGTTGCCCCATGACCAGTGGCGCGCCCTGCCCCTCATGCTCACATTTGCAGCCGCCCTGCTCTTCACTTGCTTTGCGTGTCTCAGCCCATTTAACGGGCTGCTTTGTGTTGGAGCGTTCATGCTCAGTGCAGCTGGCGTGTTAGCTGCCACTGCACCGCATTTGTATCATTGTGCGATGCTGCTCAGTTTCGCCATACTCACTGCTGTGACACCTCGTGCTTTTGCCACAGTCCTGTTCTGCTGCAAGTCTCAACGCTCAACACTTCCCCGCCACCTGCAGCCCGCCAGCGCGCAACCCTTGGGGCCGTCGTCAGCCCCTGCAACCGCCGCCACGCGCATGCCACGCTTTATGCCCCCCTGTCACTCCATGGCAGCCTGTGCAAACTACACCATGTTCGACGCAATTTACACTTCACTCTCTGCACACAAACCTCGCCGCAGCACATGCCATGAATGGCATGCGTTCTGGCTCCCACGCCGTCTCCATCACACACCCCGCAGCCGCCGGCCGATGCCCCTGCCTCAATTGTCATTGCCACCACTCAGAGCTGGTACGAACCAAACAGCTGGCACCGCGCCTGCACCCCTCGCTGCCCGTGCATCTACACTGTACCATGAATGTAACCAGCAACTGAACTGCTACCTGCATGCTGTCAACGCTGCTCTGGGCTTCCCAGCCTTGGTTCCTTCTCGGGCCCTGGCAACTTGTAAAGCTCATCTACAGCATTTACAACAGTCTAGTCCCGCACTGGCTGTTGTTTTCCAAAACACTTTCGCGCATGCCGGTGGCCTGTACTCCCATGACGCAGTCGACTACCTGCTGTCCGCATTGGGGCATCCATGGCGTCTGCGAATGCTCACTGGGATGCAAGGGTGGGTTCATGTGCCCAGTGGCACCTCCAAGCATGCCGTGCTATCCCTGCTGCCCCCAGGCACAACTACCTTCTTGCTCGATTCCCCCAGCGACACCCATGTCGTTTGCGTCAAACAACATGACGGCATTTGGCACCTCATTGACAACCAGCAGAGTGCACCCATCCCCCTTACTGCTGACAGCGACTGGTGGGTTTTGCAGGGCCACGTGTGCCTCCTTGACCAGGACCCTGCACGTGCGCACGCACCGTCTGCCTCCCACAACCCCCCTCCATACCACGCCCCACCCCCGCCCCATCCCCCCACACCTGTGGCCCAACCACAACAGGTGGCACCAGCTCACCGCCCGCCTCCCATGCCACCCCAGGCACCCATTCATGCAGATGGCCCCTGGGCGCTGCCCCACCCACCTCCTACACCCTCACATGCTCAGCCAGCTGTGCGCACCCATGGCCCTGACCCCTGGCACCTCTCTCTCATCGCATGGAATGCACGAGGCCTTACATCCTCCCTGCTTGACATCAGCCCAATCCTCGCACACAAACCTGCTTTGCTGTGCATCTCAGAAACCCAGCTCCATCACTCGGCCCAGCACTGGGCGCAGCTTGACGTGCGCAAGGCACTCCCTGGCTACGTCTTACATTACAGCAGCTGTGCCACCTCCAAAGCCCTCCGCAAGCTTGGCAGGCGTGCCCCGGGCGGTGTGCTGCTGGCTGTGCGCTCCGACCTGGCATGCCACCCTGCCGCCCGCCGGCTCTCCACTCCTGCTGGCCTGGCCGGCTACCTCGTGCACCTACTCCTGCCCACCGCCACGGTCCCATGCCATGTTCTGGCAGTCTATGCTCCCCCATCAAATGCTGCTCTCCGGGAGGCACTGTTCTCCCACCTGATGCGTGTGGTTTCTGAAGCACGCGCTACAGGTCACATGGTGCTTGCTGCTGGTGATTGGAATGCTACTTGCCACATGCACACTGGCGCCCCACACACCACCAATCACCCCAACTCAGGGCTCTTCTGTGACTTCCTGGCCGGCGCAGCCCTCACTCCTCTGAACGCCTCCTGTGCTGCTGCGCCCACTTACTTCCAGGACGGAACGGCATATGCAGCCGCGCTGGATGACGTGCTCGTGTCGGATCCTGCTCTGGCCCCAGGACCGTTAGGCCCCACATCTGAGGCCGTCAAGGTGCTGCCTGTCCCCACCATGTCTGATCATGCTCCTGTCCTGGCCCACCTGAAGATCAGTATTCTGTCATGGGCACAGCCCATGCCAGCACCGGCAGTACAAGCAAGCGCGTCCCGCACCGTATGCCTACCGCTCACATCTGCCATGCGCCAAGCCCTGAAACGCACGCTGCATAACAAGCTGCAAGCCTCATGTGCGGTTGCGCATGCTGATCTTGCCGCTGTGCATGCCCGTTGCATGGACATTCTTGGATCGGACATGTCCTCACAAAACATTGCTCGGAACCGTGCTGCACTGTGCAGCCTCGCGCCCGTTCAACATCTGCTGGATGCCTGCCTACAGCCCCTGCTGGATCAGGCAATGCAGGTGGCCTTGCGCATGTGCCCCACACGTCAGTCGTCCTCTGTGATGGCGGCAACACATGGCAGACGGCATGCCCACCACCTGCCCCGCACAAAAGCGCGCAAACTCAAGGCACTGTTGGTGCAACGCAGGCTCCTCACAATCGCTCGCTCAGTACATCACTCCATCACACCTTGCAACCGCACTCAGCCTGTCACCCTGTCCCAGTCACAACAAGCAGCGTACCGTCAAGCTTTTTGGAGCCATCCGGTGGTCACGCGGACATTGCAATCAACCCCACAACTGTTCAGCATCCTGCCGCCAGACCCAGCCAACCCCGAAGTATTTCTGCGTGACTGTGCCACACGTCTGTCTGAAGTTCGCCAGGCAATACGTGCATCCATGACCCCAGCCCGGCAAGCCCACACCTCTGGGCGTGTGCGCAGGCTGGACGCCTTGCTCGCACGCGCGCCCAAGCGGGCGTACCGACGTATATTTCCATCAGCATCTGCTCATGGGTCACACGCGTCAGGCAACTCAGTCACAGCCGTCCTTGACCCCACCACGGGTGCTCCCACAAATGACACTCCCTCAATGCTGCGTGTAACGCATGACCATTTCGCGCAGGCATGGTCTGCGCCACCTGCAGACGTGCAGCCCACACCCCCCGCCTTCCCGTGGGAACCGACCCCTGCGCGCCCTGACC
>QAXD01000162.1:65374-75624 GCA_004335575.1 Haematococcus sp. NG2 | reverse complement strand
AACCGCAGCATCGCGGGTTTAACCGCGCAAAGCCGTGTAATGATGATGATGATGATGAACGTAGCTGCTTATTATAAGGATACTCAACGGCTGCAGTACAGTAGATTGCAGCACTCAGGCCTGAGCATCAGTACAGTAGAGTGCAGCACTCACATGAGCAACAGGATGACAGCAGTGGCGCGTGACACGTCCAAGATCATTGTGTTGCGCTGCTCATCGTCCAGCTCAGGAATCTGCAACACGCAGCCCCGCAACGCGTGGAATGGATGGCATCAGCAAGGTCAGCATGATGTTTTGGGGGTGCTACGGCTTTATATGCTGTTCAGGGTCTTCAGGGGTTTCAAGGGTTTCAGGGTGTTTAGGCTGGTTGAGTTTTGGGGGTTATGAGTTTGACAATGGAGGAGCAGGCTCTGGCCATTGTGCTGTCAACCATATGGCCGGCAGGGCACGACGTGACCAACAACACGCACCGGCACATCACATCATTGGTGCAACACACCTCCGCCCTCTGGGCCTTGACCCTTGCAGCCACAGGCACCTCATAGGCCACAGCCGCACCCCTCCAAATCACACTAGTGCTGCAGCTATAAGTTGAAGGCTGCCCTGCCGTGCGTACCAGGTTGGTGGCGGTGGTTGGGATGATGATGCCGATGGCAGCGAGGAAGAGCAATGAAGAACAGGCGCGGTTGCCGACCTCGTTGAACGACTGTGTCTTGTAGAAGAAGCCGCCAAACAGCATGCAGCAGCCTGCGTGCAACACGTGAGCATGCAAGCCATCACCTAAAGACGCGATTGCCATACTCATGAAGGCGTGGCGTGAGTCCCGTCCGGGCTGGAAACCTGGCAAACCGTGAATGCTGCAGGGATGCATGCCTCAGGATACCACTGGCTGGCCGCTGGGATTGTGTCTCAGCAACTTAGGTCGTACACTCTTCCACAGGCCTAGGGCCACAGATGGGCAGCACAAACTCAGCAGTTATGACACGTACCCAACACCAGCAGCAGGTTAGACAGGATGGAACCGATCAGGGAGTAGGCCACCTGCAGGTACAAGCAGTGCTATGATTAGCAAGCATGCTTGTGCAAGGACCAGTGGAGGAGCAGCAGCAAGCAGTGCAGTAGCTGGGCAACGGGTTCAAAACGCTTGGGCAACAGCAGCACCACAATATGTTGCTATCACCGCAATGAATGTGCAGTGAGGCTATATGAAGCCTCTACCTGTCCACAATGTGCCGTGTTTTGCTGGGACTACTACTGGGTAACCCACCACATCGTACAGCCCCTTGGTCAGCGCAGCAAGCGACAGCATGATCTCCACCACATTGCCGAACGTGGCATTGATGAGGCCTGCTTGAAACGCACAGTGCACCGTGAACAAAGTGCAGCTGTTGGTCATAGGGGAAGTGCCCTGTACACGTGTAGTTAGTCATCTTGGCAGCTGCTGCCACTAACAGCTCGCTGTTAACCTGAGGTCAGACTGTACTGCTAAGCTGTCAGGCTCACCGCCAATTGCTGGGCCGAAGCGAGCAGCCAGGTCCTCAGTGATATCGCCCAAGATCAGGGCCAGGGGGATGAGGGACAGGAAGTTCAGCGTGAAGGTTGACACCGCACCTGCGCCCCAAGCAGCAGCAGGTTCAGTGAGCAAGGGCGCACAAACACAGGCAGGAGGAGAATCACGTGGCACGCGTTTTGTTCATGCCGATGGGTCCTTAGGTGCTGCAACGCAAAGGAGGCACCAACAACATGCCAGGGTGCACCAGCAGCACATACAGTGACGGCTGCAGGTTTACGACAGGTGGTGATGGTGCTGCGAGGATGAAGAAAAGGTCAGCATGGGTCCAGGTGTGGCAATTCACGTACCCCAGCCATAGAACTCAGACAAGAAGCCCAGGGGTGCGCAGATCAGCAGAACGTTGATCCATGAGCTTAGAAGAATGGAGGTGATGGCTGCCAGGTCACGGGAGAAGCCCGTGAGATCCCCCAGGCCGTTGCCAGCAGACTTGTTGGACAGGTTGGATGTGCGCGCATGGGTGCTGCTGGCAGCGGCCAGCGGCTGATTCAGCTCATCTGCGTGTGCACGTGTTTGTGTGGCAGGATGGCAAATGAGTGCACCCATGCTGCATGCTGGCGTGCGGATGTCGCATTCGTAGGGTAAGGACAGTGGTGATCCCTTCAGCATCAAGCAGCAGGAAAGAACAGGGCAGGCACGACGCTGCTGCTGTTTACGCCGTTCTGTTATAAATGCAGTTGAGCGCGACCAGCACGAACAGGATGGGCCGTGATTTGCAGCCTTGCAAGTACTGAGTAACTCACCATCGGCACAAGTTGCTGGGTGCAACAAGGATGGTGGTTCAGCATGCAATCAAGGCAACCGCGTGCAATGTCGCATGGCAGGAGAGTCGTGCTTGCATGGCCAACTTCATGCAGCTTGCATGATGTGCTGGGAGGCAAGCAATAGCAACCGGCACGTTGCCCGGCTAGCACGGCGAAATGATCCAGGACCCTGATCGGGGCCGGACGGATGGTCGTTGTGCAGCTGAGGTTTCAAACCACGCATTATGCGCGCGTAACCAACGCTGCGGACTCAAGGCTGTGTTTATCATGCATCGCTGCCCATCGCGTGATGGAGGCCCCGACATGAAAGGTTCGTGTGTGAAGAATCTTGGCACATTTTGCCGGGACACATCCAGGCAGCAGGTTGCGCATACCTCCGCCATGGGCTGAGCCTCTAAGAGAGGAGCGAATGAAGTTGGCTACATGAGCTTCGGTCGCGATGCGTGATGGGTCCTCCTTCACAACTGCAATACGATGGATGCAGCAGAAGAGATAAGTGCTTTAAATTGCTCGCCTGACCCGTACAGCGTGTACTTGCTGCGCAGCATGTACTTGCGGCAGCAAAGCCCAGCGTTGCAGTGCCGCACCCATGATGGCGCGGTTGAGATGCATTTTTCCGCAGACACGGACACGATGTCCAGTTCAGGGTTCCGGGTTGTGATCTGGAGGGAGAAGCTCAGAACATTGAAGATGTGCCTGGTTCAGCGATGCTGCTCAGCGTTCTACTGCTACTTGTGCCCACTTGTGAGGTGTGCCATGTGTGACATGACTCGCACCATGATCAATCCGTCCAGATCCAGTCTTGAAGTCTGCTACTATACACTCAATGCCAACATCTGCCCATGCTTCTGAGCTATGTGCGATGGTATTGAGAAGGAGGCTGGTCCAAGGTCTGTGCTGTACTTAGCTTCGTGCTGGACAGTTTGCTCCTCTGTGTGGCATATGTATGCAGAGGTGCACTACTAGGAGGCACAGTGTTTTACAGGAACCACCATCCACTGCAGTTGAATCACATAAGATGTGCCGGAAGGAAGTATAAACCCCTGTTGTGCACCACCGAAAGTGTGCATCACCGACTGATGCCGAGCATCAAAAGGCCAGTGTGCTGGGATAGGTGGAATGCTCACACCCTTGCTACCAATTATCAGAGCATGTGGAACAAGACAAAATGCTCCTGGCCCTACATACTCGCTTCTGACCCCAAAGGATCCTCAAAAATATGTGGCAACTGAATAAAGACTTGTCCTAAAGACCAGTCACACAATGAAAAAAGGGTCATCTTCGTATGTAGTGCTTATGCGCCCAGGGCCATGCGCGTTTCGCACAGCAGGTGCAGTTTTGCAAGGACTAACAGGTCTTAGAGCAGCAGCCAGCCACTGAAACCCTGCACTTTGACCATACCACCAACCTGCAGTGAAACAGCGGCAAGACTTTGAAAGAGATCAGGCAGATCATGACCCGTCTTAGGATCCACACCCAGCACTTGCAGAATTACATAGTTCTTCGCATACTCATTACCCAAGGTCCAAACTTGCAGTTATGGCACTCATGCCACTGCATCACACAAGTAATGGGATTTCACCACCTGCCATGCCTGCAAACGACTCGAAGGTCCAGGACAAGAGCCGGTCAGCAGCAATTCTACTTTACAGCCCAGGGGCCTTGCCCACAAAGCCGGAGGGCACCATCTTGGGGGCGGCGCAGGCGGCAGAGTCGGAGGTGGCGCTGTTGCACGCGCCAGTGGCGGCGTTGGCAAACACACGCGACTGGCCGATGGACAGCACTGTGGAGGACTGGTACAGGGACACAGCCTGCAGCAGGGCGTCCATCACCATGTTGGGGTTGGCGGTCTGGGTCTTGGCGTCAGTCAGAGAGGCAGCAGACTTGGACGCAGCAGTGATGGCAGTGTTGAGGGTCTTGTAGTTGACAGCGGTGGTGTTGGGGTAGTTGCCCAGGATAGGGCCAGTGTAGTTCTGGTAGGGGGCCAGGGACTTGAGGTAGTTGCTGTACAGGGTGGTGGTCAGGTTGGTCACACGATCCTCAAAGATCACCTGGGCTCCACCAGAGATCTTGGAGGGTGCATACACACCCTGGGCAAAGATGGCGGCAGTCAGGATGCCCACAACGAACAGGGTAGCCACCCAGGAGCTGAACTGCTTGGCGAAGAACATCCAGTTCACACCCTTTGCACCCTCCAGCAGGCCCACGCCAATGATGCCACCAGTGATGCACTGGGAGGAGGAGGTGGGCAGGGAGTACTGGGAGGCAGCAAGAATCACACCAGCAGTGGCCAGCTCGGCGCAGAAGCCACGGGAGGGGGACAGCTTGGACAGGCGCACGCCCATACCACGGGTGACCTTGTA
This sequence comes from Haematococcus sp. NG2, assembly GCA_004335575.1. Classification (NCBI taxonomy): domain Eukaryota; kingdom Viridiplantae; phylum Chlorophyta; class Chlorophyceae; order Chlamydomonadales; family Haematococcaceae; genus Haematococcus; species Haematococcus sp. NG2. The sequence goes on along the minus strand of QAXD01000162.1, from coordinate 70,927 downwards.
GCCGTAGGTGGCCAGACCAATAACCAGGCCCAGGGCAGAGATGAGGATGACCCAGATGGGGGCGGACACGTTCTTGGGCAGCACACCCTCAGTGTAGGCAGACCAGATGGTGGCCAGGGGACCAGCCATGTAGCCGACCTCACCAGCACCGTGAGCAAACACCACGCAGATGGCAGAGAACACCTGCAGGCAGCAAGACGCGCAGTTGGTGCGTGCTTAGGCAAATGCCAACCATCCCCTGCCCACAGTGCCAGAACAGGCGATGCACGCGATTTACAAAATTAGGCACCAGACCTGCAGCAGTGGTATGTAATGATCATGGCAGGAACCACAAGCTGGCCAGCCCCAGCCACATACACACCTGCAGCCATGAGAAGCAGTACTCCACGCGGGGGTCAAACACCTCAGCGCGCTTGTGGATCTCAGCAACGATCTCATCGTCCTCAACCACCTCGTGAATGTCAACCTCCATGCCGTGCATGCCGTTCTCGCCAGTCATGTCAGCAGCGTTGGCAGCCTCCAGATCGGCCTTCTTAGCTGCATGGCACAAGTGAGAAGCACCACATGGAACATTGAATACAGCACCACATCTCTGGTGGATGGCTGAAGTAGGAGATGGTGTGGAGGCACAGCGTGCAGTTGCTTGCGAGTGCATCATGCAGTGCCTGGGCAGACAGCAGTGGCTGATGATGAAGAACTCAGGCACGCAGGTGCCTCTGATACTGCAGACAGCTTCCACATCACAAGCACTCACCAGCGACCTCAGCAGCCTTGGCCTCCTTCTCGGCCGTCATGGGCTCCTCCTTGCGTGTGCCATCCTCATTGAAGGTCTTCTTGGTCTTCCACCACAGGAAGGGCACAATGGTGACAGCGACCAGGCCGAACATGCCAGCAGCAGTGGCAGCGGACACCCACGCGGCCTTCTCATCAGTCCAAGAATCATCTGAGTCGCTGGTGATCATCTTCTTGGCACCCTTGGTCAGCACGAAGAAGATGCACACGTAGACAGTGAGGAACACCAGGATGGGCAGCGCGATGATGGCGTACATCACACCGCGTTGGCGGCGCAGGATGAGCGAGCGCGACAGGAAGAAGAAGAATGAGGACACCAGGGCAGTGGCGATAGGTGCAAAGACCCAGCACACCACGATCGGCACAATGCCCTTGACGGGAGGGAAGGCGTTGTCAGCAGGCTCAGCCCACAGCACAGCGTCGTTGCCGCCGTAGATCAGGGAGAAGCCAATGATGGAGCCGATGATGGAGTGGGTGGAGGACACGTTCAACTCAAAGTAGGAGGCAACGATGTTCCACACGCCGGACACCATCAGCGCAATCATCATGCCATATGCGTACATCTGCAGGCAGCAAAGCCACGTCACAAGCCAAATCACGTGAGCACACTGCATACAGGTAATCATGCTATCTCAAACACTACAGGTTGTCAGATACTAATGCTAGCTGATGCGGGAAACGTCAAGCAGTAGCACACGCAAGGCAGCCACGTACACAGTGTGAGCATTGCGTGCAGCGTGAGCACGTGAGCAACGTATTGCTCACCTCGGGCTCGCGGGTGAAGGCATTGATGTCGGCAATGCCACCAGCAATGGTTGAGGTGGACACACGGCCCAGCAGCAAGGCACCACCGAACTCAAAGATGGCGGCAATCTGCAGTGCCACATTGCGTGCATGGGGCCATTGACGAGAGTCATGCATCAGCTAGCGCGTGTGTGCGGTTGAGATAACTGCAGTACATCATGCAAGCACTACTTGAGCAAGCAAGCTCCGGTCCGCCAGTTCGTAGGAACTGAACAAATCACTTTGCTCACTACTCACGATCACGGCCTGCTTCAGGGACAGGGTGCGAGCACCAACCGAGGTGCCGAAGGCTGCAGCACAAAGCACGCATCAGTTTGCACAGGTTCTGGTTCGCGTCTGTGCATATGCATGAATGATGCATGTGAGCATTCGTTATTGCATGCGTGGGCAAGCCCATGCACAGGACCCTCAGACACACAGCATCCCGCCAAAGCGACCGCTCGCACCATTGGCCACGTCGTTCGAACCTGCAGCAGCAGAGCGGCATGTGGGCATGTGAGAATCAGCAACAAGGAATCTTCTCGCATCTGGTGTGTCTCGTGTGCCCCAGTCATGCTCAGCCCGCCTACCCTAAAGCAACTTCTTTTGGCTGCTAAATGCGCCTGGATGCTCGGCACCGCATTCCTCCAACTGATGTCTGTACTGCCCCCCGCCCTCTTGGCCCCCACATGCACGCATCCTGCCACCTGCGCAGCTGGCACCGCATGCAGATAGATGCTGCTCCGTGACATTGCGATTGGCGCACACGCTGTTCCCGCAGCTCATGAACTCCTAAGAGTGCCCCTGCTGACCAAATAAAATAACCCAAAAAACACACTTCCGCATCTCACCAGTGCCGAAGCCGAAGATGAAGGCGCCAAAGGCACCTGGGCACGAGAGCAAGTGGCTTAGATGAACAGCTCGAGTGGGGCTGACTGCAGCAGGAAGCGCAGCAGCAGCACCAAACTCACCCAGCACCACGAGCCACTCATAACTTGAGAGCACAGGGTCGGCCACGGTCATCTTGCCGTCGTCGGGCACGAGTAGTGTCACAATCAAGGGTTTCTTCAAAATGCTGGAATGAACCAACGTGGTTTTTTCAATTGTGTCACCAGGCTGCACAGCTTCACGTCCGTGAAAAGGGCTGAGCAGTTCAAAGCCAACTGTCGTTGATCGATGCTGTGAGGTCACAGATGCCGCACCAGTCTGTCAGCAGCGGTGAATTGACTGAGGGTTCCATCCTTGCTGCTCACCAAGAAAATTTGCGCGCTTGTGCGTGCCCTCCAGCGGGTTCTATCGTTCTGCTGGTGTGTGTGCCAGTGTGTCTTGTGCGCACACATGCACCGCTGGCGCACGCAGGGTGCGCAGATAGAGAATCCCCTTGGCGCACTGCATGCCAGACAGCACGCAGCTGTCGTCTATCAACCACACGAGGTGAGCCACACCAGCCAGACGCGTCGACACGCCGGCACGTGTCGACATGCACGCACGACAACAACAAGCAAGGCAGCCTGCCATGTATGCACCTGCAGCAGCATCATGACAGGACGACCTCCATGGGATAGATGATGGAATGTTGCATTTGTATTGAACGTGTGCCATCAACGGAAAAAGAGTCATCCTTTAGGCGCCTGAAGGATGCAGGCTGCAGCACGTGCGCTGAGTCCAGACCCAGAACAACCCGCCACGCGTGTCGCTGTGCAGTGCAGAAGGAGCCGAGCAAAGCGTACACTGATCAGCATATCATGCATGATGAGGACAACCACAATCAAGCGCCTGTGTATATGTCCACGCTGTTCAACGCCTTCATTATGATGCAGGTGCCTCGTGCAAGCTGTGTGCCTGAACCCTATCTACGCTAAGCCCTGAACCCTGAACTTGTCCAGCATTGAATAAGTAGGCAGTGCCCCACTGGCACATCGAGCGGTAGCGGTGGATGGAGCGACTGGTGGCACGCACGCAGGCCACGCACATGTGCCATGCCAGCAGCTGCAGCATGCGTCATGCCAAGCCTGCTATGAGTGCTGTGTGGATTCTGGATGGGCGAGCAGCTTTCGTTGGTGATCCGACACTGATGTTCATAATGCGCTGAGTGCCGAGTTTTTCCGTTGCTTCTGAGTTCTGTGAGCTGAGCATCTCAAATACGCCATGTACTCATCACATGCCCCACCCAGACACAAGCAGGCTGGTCCTGGCAAAACGAGCCTTCATCAGCCAGTCCCGGGCTGATCAACAACCCACGTTCCATTGCGCGCCTTAGAGCATCTAGCATCCCAAGTTTGTTGGTGCCATCCTGATGATGACACCCATACTGTCCAACATGCCATGCAGCAGCCGGCAAGCCAGCAGAGATGCACAGGTATGCATGAACTCGCATGAATCAACCCTGCACGGACGGTATGCATGAGCTTGCATGAACTTGCACAGGTTTGCATGACACAACCCTGTATGAAAGCCGTGCGCATGCACTGAACAACATGCACGATATATTAATGCCCCGTGTCGATGGATGAAGTATAATAAAAACGCCTGGTGGCAATTCTTGTTAGGTCGTTAGGGTCTAGGGCCCTGGATTGTGCGGTCGCATCACAGGGCCGCCCCAAGCAAAAACTGCAACAAACATTGCTCAGCACTAGTCGGTGCCCAGGGCGTAGGATCCCGCGAAGGATTCCGTTGGGAATAATTTGTATATGCAGACCATTTGAGCCCTGCACAAAGAAAAAATGTTGATGAGCTTATTGTGAAGCTTCAAAATGGTTGCTCTGGGGCCCCCAGACTTGGACCTAGCGACAAATTTCATTGGCACCGCACGAAATGGCCCCTGGGCAGCTTACGAGTGGTTGGGTACGTGACTCGCAACTTCCTGGATCCTCACGCACGCACATACCAGACCATCTTGCAGGCATACCGCATACGAGGCACACGTGCTGCATCTTGCGATGCTTTGACTGTATCTGCACTGCGTTCAGGCTGTTGAGTTCTATTCGCTGTTGCATGATACATTTACTGTGCCAACGCTGAGCAGCGCAGCTTCGCACAGCTTCAACATGCTGTCATGAGAGGCGCTTCAGGGTGTACATGAGCGTTCCTGCTGGCTGTTATACCTGTGCCCTGCAGTTGTCCTGGGCGCACTCTTCTGCTTCGCCATGTACGTTGCAGTGTGCCATGCAGCACAGCTGTGATGCAATGCTTTGCTATGCTTGGCATGCTTAAGGCGCACCATTAATGTTTGATGCGCACCATGGCTCTTGGCATTACGTGCTGCGCAGGGCATGGGGCATCGGTGCAAACGACGTGGCTAACAGCTTTGGAACCAGTGAGCACTTGATCACGCAGCTGGCCTGATGTGCACGCAGCATCTCAATGGTCTAGCCGCATGTTGTGGGTTGGAGGAGCTGCCAAGAAAAGACCTGAGGCTCATGCAGCACACACTGACACCATGTGCAATTCGGCATCAACAATGGCCCCTGTGCGCAGCTGTTGGCGCCAAGACCATTACGTTGTGGCAGGCATGCGTGGTGAGTGGCAGCTCCATGCCGCGCATCTGGCAGTTGTTGTGGCCGGCTGTGCATGCCAATGTGGGTTGCCTGATGGCCAGTTGTCCACCAATGGCCTTCCTCAACTTAGCTTGCGGTCATGACTCCTGCTAGTACCAGCAGTGCTTGCATGGCGCATGCCGAGAATCATCGCGTACCGTGTGCAGATCGCATCCATCTTTGAGTTCGTGGGCGCTGTGGCCCTGGGGGGCCAAGTGACCAAGACTGTGTCAGACTCCATCACCTCGCCAGATGCATTCCGGCAGTACCCAGAGGTGTTTGCCTACGGTATGCTCTGCGCCCTGATCTCTGCATGGCTGTGGATCACCATCGCGACGTACCTGGAGGTGCGGCATGCTTGCGTGACCCTGCGCCTGCTCCGCTCTGCTCCTCTGCTCTGCTCCTCTGCTCTGCTCCTCTGCTCTGCTCCTCTGCTCCTGTC
>QAXD01000162.1:36166-65350 GCA_004335575.1 Haematococcus sp. NG2 | reverse complement strand
CCCCCCCCCCCCCCGCCACCTGCAGTTTGCGGTCTCCACCACCCACTCCATCAGTGAGTGTTCATCATGGAGAGCTGAAGCTCTAAACTAAACCGATCACTTGAGCCCTGGACACTCAATGTTTCATGCTGAGGGATGGCTGATGCGGTGTGCCCTGCTGCTTGCAACTCCTGCAGTTGGTGCTGTGATTGGATTTGGGCTGGTGTTTGGAGGTGACAAGGCAATCGTGTGGAACCAGCCCAGCGACGACTTCCCCTATAGGAAAGGTGAAGGGAAAGTTACACTTGCCCTGACTTGCCGCACTGGATTGTGTGCGCCATACAAGCAACTTGTCTCGTGTTTGCTTGATCACACATGATGCTATGCTATGCATGATACGGTCATGTCAAGCTGTGTGGTCGAGTTGGAGTGCAGTCAGTACACTGCACGCACACAAACACACGTGCATGCATGAAAACCTGGTAATGGTACAGCTTCTGCCCGCACTGTCATGGGGCTGATATGCAATACACACGCATCTTAACACTGTCTGCCGTATCTGGTGCAATGATTGCACGCTACAGGCGTCGTGACTGTGGTCATCTCCTGGTTTGCCTCCCCTATCTGTGCCTCCATTGCAAGCGCTGTGCTCTTCCTGCTGAACCGCACTCTGGTGGGTGCAGCTCTACATGCATGGCATTCTGTCTGGGCAGGCATTTCATGCATATGTTTATGCATGCAGAACACGCCCCAAGACTGCACCATGTTGCTAGGTTGCAATGAGCATATACTGCATGCTCGTGGAGTGCATGTGGTCAGAATGCCCCATGCTGGTGTGGTGTTGATGCAGGTGCTGCGAAGGTCCAATTCAACAATCCTTGCATTCTGGGCGCTGCCACCTCTGGTATTTATCACCGTCTTCATCAACATGTTCTTCGTGCTGTACAAGGGTGCCAAGAATGAGCTGCACTGGGATGAGAACAAGGCCGCCTGGGTGGCTGCTGTGGTGTCCGGTGGCTGCACCTTGGTGTCCTTCCCGATTATCTTCCTGCTCAAGCGCCGGCACGCGCTCAACGAGCAGGCTGCAGTTGCACACCCAGCAGATATGGTGCAGATGGAAGTGGACATGATGGACTTGCACAAAACCTTTGACCAACCTGACCAGCCACGGGGTGGCCTGATGGGGCTCATCGATCAGGTGTGAAGCATGGGGCGATGATGGGACGACTGAGCCACGTATCACAGTTCTGTTCTTTACTGCACAACACTATGTTGTATGTATGCATGGCTTCTGCTACAAGTCCATCATGCCAGGCAAGATGCGCAGCAATGTAGTTGCTGTTGATTATGTGATGTGCTATGGCTGCAGGTCAAGAGGCATCTCTTATACTCGCTGACTGGTGCGTCTGTGTGTTGCCCTCATCTGCTACGTGCTACCTCTTGAAGCTAGCGCAGGGTGAATGTTTGCCAAGCCTTCATGGAACAGTGGTGATGGTTACTTTGCAGCAGTGTTAATGGTGGTCCTGCGGGCAGCTCATCTTTAGTAGCTTTGTCCGTGCCCTGTGCGCAGTGGACGTGCACGAAGACATGCACAAGGACGAGGCAGTGGCCAACATGCACCAGAGCGCTGAGGTCTTCTCCGCCTGCTGCGTGTCCTTTGCGCACGGTGCAAATGACGTCGCCAATGCCACTGGTCCCTTTGCTGGCATCTGGTACACGTATCGCAACTACAACGTGACCTCTGTCGCTGCATCTCCTAAGTGGATCCTAGCTTTGGGTGGTGCTGGCCTTGTGGTGGGCCTAGGGACGTACGGCTACAACATCATCAAGGTGCTGGGCGTCAAGATGGCCAAGATGACCCCCTCTCGTGGCTACTGTGCGGAGCTGGCTGTAGCACTGACTGTGTCCGTGGCCTCTGTCTATGGCCTGCCCATCTCCACCACCCACTGCATCGTGGGCGCTGAGGTCGGCGTGGGCATTGTGGAGGTGAGGGTGTGCGCGGGGCACTACCTGAACTGCATAAGTGAGCACTGTTTTCGCAGATGCACTGCGGTGGTGCTGCCGCTGGGTTGCCCAGCACCAGCTGCATGTGTGGCACGCAAGTTTGTGGGGAGGTGTTGCCTTCTGTGCCCACAAACTACACAACAAGTGGATTATGCCCATGACCAGTCTGAAAGGCATAGACTGGTTGATCGCAGCTTCCTAATGGCCATATGAGCTCAGTGCGTGCAACAGCATTTGTGTGCATAAGACACTCGTCTGAGCATACTTCTGACGCATGTTGACTTGCATTCTGTCAATGCACGCTTACGGCACGCAGGGTATGCGGCATGGGACCAACTGGATTTTGTTCCTGAAAACATTCTGCGCTTGGGTGCTTACCTTGATCATTGCTGCGCTTGGATCTGCGGCCTTATTTGCATTTGGTGGGTGAATCATCATCTGGCTGCATGCTGCCTGCTGCTTGTGCGAGGCATCCTTACGCCCTTCACACACATCAACATGTGGCATCCAGTGTCATATGCGATTATTGCATGCGTGATGCTTGCAGGTGTGTATGCTCCATCCTTGACTGGGCTGGATGCCGTGATTCTGTACCAGGACACTATGCACGCGATCCTGCAGAATCAGTTGAAGCTGGTCAACAGCACCAACCAGCGCAACCAGGTTTTGGGCCTCTTCGACCCGGCAGTTGATGCGGCGATCAACAACCTCATGCAGCAATCGAGGAACCTCCTAAACTACCAGAAGTACGGCCAAACGAACATGTACAGTATGGCTGACCTGGCCACTCTTGCAGCAAACATCTACACAGCCAACACATTGCCTGTTGTGGGGTACAACAAAAGCTCAGCACGGTTCACACCCGCATCTATCTCTGTGCTTGCCAACACGACAGGCACAAATTAGAGCACCAGCACTGCTGGTCCGATAGTGTGGCAGGCCTGAGCTGGTGAACGGCTGGACTGGCACGGATGTTTTGGCACGTGTTTCCAGGACACCATATTGTTCCTTTGATTGTATGTTGACCTCTTTGTGTGGTTGGGTGCCTTGCTGTATGCACACAAGATACCAGCATTGCGCGCGTGCTCGTAGGGGTGCAGAAATTGTGGGAACTCTCAAAGGTTTCGTGGGCTGCAAAAGACCTGCACATGGTACAGTGCAATGCATCATTTTGGTATAGGTTGTGTTAACCACTACAGGTATGGCTGTTGTTGCTTTGCTGGTCGTTAGGGGTGTGCACTTGCCCAACGCCGCGTCTGGTTGAGACTCAGGGCTGCCTTGTACTTGAGGGCATGATCAGTGCCATTTGATAACAGCCTGCATGCTAGAGATAAGGGCTGCGTGCTGTTTTAAGCAGCTGAGGCATATGCCTGTATGTGGCTTCCTCACAGGCTCCATTTTGAACATTGAGAGATTGCTTAGTGTGAATAATACATATGACGCGAATGAACAGCTCCTGATCGCATGAAGATGTGAAGAAGGGAAAAGTTGTTGTAAGCTCTTGTCACAGTGCTGCACGGCTGCAGATCACTGTTGAACATGCCAGCTTCGCTCCGCACATTGCAGGTTGCTACATGCACAAACACAGCAGTGTGAAGCATGACTGTACGGCACGATTCTGGCCATGTTTGGCACTCGGCAGCTGGTAAGCTGGCGTGCATGCTGGCTGAACTGAAGGAACGCCATGAAGCGTGAACTTAAAGGAAGAAGTTGCCTCCATCAGGCTCACCGCAAGCAGAAGTGAGGTGAAGGAACGCCAGGAGTCGTGACTTGAAAGGAAGCAGTGACCTCAATCAGGTTTGCCTCAAGCAGCAAACCTGAGGACAACGAGGGCACTGCCACCTGAGCAAACATAGGGGGTTCATAGGGGGTTCCTGGTACTTCAAGATGGGCCACGGCAGTACGCAAAGAGGGAGGAATGCAACCAAGAGCCCCCAGCACTACAATATGCACGGGAGTGTAGGCATTGAGGAAAGTTCAGGGAACCTCCGGACAGCAACGGCACTGCCACTTTCTGCATTAGGGTATTTGCTTTAGGGTATAGATTAGGGCCAGATGAGATAGAGAATCCACGCGATGCGACATCGCCCGCGGTCTTTCTATTAAATGGCGTGAAGTTTTTGCCAACTAACCAAGCAATGGTGGTACCTGTCGGACCCCCCGACTTGGGCCTGGCCACGGCATTCCAAGCCGTTCAGAGAGATGGGCCATGGACAAGCTACGCATGGCTCGGTAATAGGCTGTCAGCTCGGTGCCTGTGCCATAATGTATGCTGGAGAGGCGGGGATGCCAGGGGTCCCAGACCCTGCTTGACTGATTTTGGTGCTTGCCCGTTACTGCGTGGGTTATGCCTGGCATGGGTGCCCCATGGCTGTGGTGCCAGGATGCCAGGGTGGTTTTGGTCATGATTATTCCCCTGCACGCGTAGACGCTCCACATCATATAACTGCACATTTGGAGCGCAGCCTGTTGCACGTCTGGCTTGTTCCTAATCAAAAGCTGAAGTACCCTCATGTGTGCTCCACGCCATGTGCGCAGTCGTGCTCGGTTCGGTGATGGCATTTGCCATGTAAGTGGATGCTGTCTCTGTCGGTCGGCATAATTTGCTTGTGACAATATGGCGTGTATCATAATGCTGCTGCCACACAGGGCATGGGGTATCGGTGCAAACGACGTGGCCAACAGCTTTGGCACAAGTGAGTGCTGCTCCTTGGTGCTCACTGCTGTCAGGCTGCATGTTTCCTTGTTTGGAGCCCTGCAGCATGGTGCCAGTGCCTCACTTCACTCACCCCGACGATCGCTGCTGATGCTGTGCAAACGCAGCTGTTGGTGCCAAGACTATCACCCTGTGGCAGGCATGCATTGTGAGTCACTCATTGTGGATGGCATGGATTCTTGCTCTGGGGGCCGACAGACGCTGGACAGAACTGCTGGACTGAATGTTGCTCTGGCATGGAACGGGCTAACGGGAAGGCACACCATACACACTGCTGCTGTTGCAGATTGCATCCATCTTTGAGTTTGTGGGCTCTGTGGCTCTGGGAGGCCAAGTGACCAAGACAGGTACGTTGTGCTGGCTGCGGTTTGTGAGAGTGTGTATCAACCTGCCGCTGGGGGGTTGCTGCAGCCGTCACACCTGCTGATTAGCAGCACCTGCCGCTGGCTAGACAACGGTTCAACAAAGCAGCCACAACCTTTTGTCGTTTGCAGTTGCCGGATCCATCACGGACCCCGCCTACTTCCAGCAGTACCCCGAGGTGTTTGCCTACGGCATGCTGTGTGCCCTGGTATCAGCATGGCTTTGGGTTACTTTGGCCACGTACCTGGAGTTTGCTGTCTCCACCACTCACTCTATCAGTGAGTGTTGGGTTGTTGTTGGCGCATTCATCAGCACCATCCACCCTTGCAGCCATCACCTGGTCTTGAAGCACTCTGGATTCGTTAGACGATGGCCTGGTGCATGAATGCGGTTAGTCAACGATGGGGATCCAGTTCCAGGCATGATACCAGTGTGCCCTACTGTTGTGTTCTCTGACGTGCAGTCGGTGCCGTGATAGGCTTCGGCCTTGTCTTTGGTGGCGGCAAGGCCATTGTATGGAGTGAGCGCACCAATGAGTTCCCCTACCGCACTGGTATTGTGACCGTGGTCATCTCCTGGTTTGCCTCCCCTATCTGCGCCTCCATCGCAAGTGCTGTGCTCTTCTTGCTGAACCGCACCCTGGTGGGTGCAACTCAGTAATGTGAACCAAAGAGCATGGGTGGATGCAACTGTGGTGTTGTGTGCTGGCCTGTGCCCTCAGCAGACGCACCAGACTAACTGGCTGCTACAACCGTGCATGCTTTGAGCAGGTGCTGCGGAGGGACAACTCAACTGTGCTGGCATTTTGGGCGCTGCCGCCTCTGGTGTTCATCACCATCTTCATCAACGTCTTCTTCGTGCTGTACAAGGGTGCAGATAACGAGCTTGGGTGGAGGGAGCAGAAGGCAGCATGGGTGGCGGCGGTTGCGTCTGGAGGCGTGTGAGTAGAGCGGCCACGAGGGTGCACTCTCCACTGCACCTCTGCCCAGCCGTAGGCTACCAGGATGTGAACATGGGTGCTCACAAACCATCTGCAGCTGGATGAGTGCAGGCCCAGCCCAACCCATCCCAAACCTGCCTCGAATGACTGGTAATCCAATGCGTCTTTGTGGTGTTGAACATGTCCCTCGCAGCACTGTGGCCTCTATCCCGGTCATTTTCCTGCTGAAACGAAGACACGCGCACAATGAACAAGAGGCCGCGCGTGCCGCATCTCCCACCTTTCAGTTGGAGGTTGAGGTGGACATGGGGAAGGATCTGGCAGCATACCACCGGCCAAAGCAGCCCCGCACGGGTGTCATCGGCGTGTTTGACAAAGTGCGCCAGCAGCTGGTGTACAGCTTGACAGGTGAGGGCCACGTGGTGGGGGTGCGGGTGTGCATGCAGGCGAGCGGTTTGATGCTGCAGCGGCAAATTGAAAGGGTGGTGTCAGGGCAGTTGGCTTGCATGCATTCCTGAGCGTGCTTCTATTCTTGGCAGGGCGAGGCACTGTCGCTACGATCCAGCGGGTGTTGAGGAAGGGGAACCTATACATGAGGCCCCAGGGCCTGCATTGCATGCAACTCCAGCACGTCTAGCGGTGCGGAGATCGTCCTCTTGCAACACGCACCCTGTTGCATCCCGTACTGCTGCTGCAGTGGACGTGCATGAAGAGGTGCACAAGGACGAGGCAGTGGCCAACATGCACCAGAGCGCTGAGGTCTTTGACCCCAAGACAGAATCAGTCTACAAGTACCTGCAGGTCTTCTCCGCCTGCTGCGTGTCCTTTGCGCACGGTGCTAATGACGTTGCCAATGCAACTGGCCCCTTGGCGGGCATCTGGTATACTTACCAGCACTACAACGTAGCATCAGTGGCTGCCACCCCCAAATGGATCCTGGCCTTGGGTGGTGCTGGCATCGTGACTGGTCTGGCTACTTACGGCTACAACATCATCAAGGTGCTGGGCGTCAAGATGGCCAAGATGACCCCCGCAAGAGGCTACTGTGCCGAGCTAGCTGTAGCACTGACTGTGTCCGTGGCCTCTGTGTATGGCCTGCCTGTCTCCACCACCCACTGCATCGTGGGCGCTGAGATCGGTGTGGGAATGGTTGAGGTGAGGTGCTATGGGGTTATTTGGACAGCTGCGTCCTAGTTAACCAGCCATGATTTGTGAACAGCTTGCCCCTTGCAGCTTCAGCATGGTTCCAGGAGCTCCACGCAACCATCTGGGCCAGAACTGCGCCTTAATAGCTAGCTTGGTGCTGCACCACCTGGATCGTGGTTGTAGGTGTGAGCGACGCTGGTAGTGACACTCAGGTCCATGCTCACGCTGGCTGCAGGGTATGCGGCATGGGACCAACTGGATCCTGTTTCTCAAGACAGCGTGTGCCTGGGTGTTCACGCTCATCACAGCAGGCTTCGTGTCTGCAGCCATATTTTCGTATGGTACGTGATGCAGGTCAGGGGACGGCAGCGCGTGGTAGCACGTGTCCATGCCATGGTCATTTTGCTGATTCGCTCTTAAGCGATTGATCCGGCAGTGATGTGCTGCCTGTCAATGCTTCAGAATCACTTTGGGATGTGTGGAGCTGCTTGTTCTTGTTCTGCACATGTGCGGCATTCGAACCTTGTGACCACCATAATGTGTTTAATCTCTGCTGTCACAGGGGTATACTCACCGTCCTTAACGGGGCTTGATGCAGTCATCCTGTACCAGGACACGATGAGTGCCATCCTACAGACTCAGCTGCAGATTCTCAACGCCACCAACCAGCGGAACCAGGCGCTAGGGCTGTTTGATCCCGCAGTGAATGCGGCTGTCAACAACCTGCTGCAGCAGTCGCAGGCGCTACAGGATGTGGCAACGAATGGTGCAACGAATATGTACTCTCAAGCGGACCTGGCGGTCCTGGCAGCCAACCTGTACACAGGCTTCACCATGCCTGTGGTGGGTTACAACAAGACATCAGCCAAGTTCACCCCAGCATCCCTTACAGTGCTAGCCAACAACACGCAACATTGACGCGAGTCAGCTGTTGCAAGTAGCAAGCAGGGTTGTGTTATTGGTATGGAGGATACGTAGCATCAGTTGTTTCTCTTCTCAGGTTCTGTGGCTGGTCTCTTGGCGTCTTCTAAAAGATCTGCATCTGCATTTTGCAGGTGCTATATTCGTGTGTCCTTGTGTGAGTAGTGGTGTGAACCTAGTGTGATGCAGTGTGGTGGTTGGCAGGTGGGGACATCATGGCATGTTCTGGCATGCAACGTATGGTGCATTGAACTGGTCCGGGAACCAAGGGCTGTGTTTGTCGGTCTTCAAAGAGCATGAGGATGAGCTGAGGTCGCCTGTGCCAAGCGGATGTGGTTACATGCACTTGGAATAATGCTGCACAAGTGCGTTGCCCTATTTAGGATGCTGCTGAAGTGAAGTATGTGGGTGTTGCTTGCGGTATCCTTCCGGTGCTGTGCTGTCTGTCAAGCAGCCTGCAAGTTTGGAACGGAGCTCTGGCCTTTTCTATGCACATCTACCTGCTGTAGGGCAGTAGTGAATTGGGGTGCGAACATGCGAGTCATGCAACCGCTTTGACCATGCATTGCATACATGGACCGCCACAGCATGGGCGCCATTTGTGCTTGCATTGGATTGAGAGCGGTTGGACCCTGGTGTTGTTGTAAGTGTTGTGGATTCTTTGTTTCTGCACCAGCTGGTGGCACTGTGCCGCTCATGCACTTGCTGTTTGCGATCGTCCATGCTGGCTACAGTCACAGCACCAGCAGGGCATGTGCCCACACTGCCCAGACACATGATGTCCACGCAACAAGGTGCCTCAACCACATGCTTTGCGCCGTGCAAGCATGCGTCCCTAGGCTAGGGCAAGAAACTGGCGCATCGCTCTCAGGATCTGGAAGACTGGAGTTCCTTCAACAAGTCAGGTCAGATCCTACCAAGAGCCTCAACACCACAGCATCACACAAGGGACAAAACCTCGGCACAAAACTCTCCCAGTTGTTTGTGCATACGTCGAAGGCGATGTTTCCTATTATGTGTTCGATGGCACTCAACGCTCGCGGTTTTGCAACTCTATTCCACAAAACATATGTCCGATCAGAATTGTTTCTTGCCCGTCATAGGCTCGCTGGCTCTTGCCTGGCTACTGCTGATCACACATCATACTACTGCCTGCGATTGATCTCCAACGACCTGCATGTATGGAAAATAAGTATTTGCTCAAATGTTGAGGTACAGTGCAAACTTAGGACCAGGTATCACAGTGGTATCAAGGGGCGGCAAGACAGCAAGGGTTGTGTTCACCAAGGAGCTGCCCAAGGCCACAACTGTTGTACCTGAACAGCCAGTAGGTCCAGGGAAGCATGCTTTCAAGGTGCGCATTGCATGTGAGATCCAAGGGCAACTGTGGCCTGCCGCTGGGCCGGTGGAGTCCACAAATAGTGAGATTGGTTGTGTGCTGATGCTGCTGTATCTGGCAGGTGACCATGCCTGTGAAGGAAGGCCGCACGTCTCTAGGGTGGCTGCCTCGCCCGAACCGCACTTATGTACGTGCACTCTTTTGCTGCCTTTGTGTACACATGCGCATGGGTGCTTGTCCAGGCTCATTGTAATAGCAGCTGTGTGACAATGGCAATTGATGCACATGCTGGGGGTTGCATTAGGAGCAGCTCGCCAGCTGAGTCAATACATGCCGCCAGCTGTCAAGCTGCATGCCCATGCATCACTGATGCCCTGCGGCTGGTAATGGTGATAGCGACATAAGCTTAATTGCAACGCCTATCATGCAATGCTACAGATGATGCCGGATTACATGGGTTGGAACAAAGACTATGTTTCGATGGGTGGCATGGGCTACATCTACCCTGCCAAAAGGATTGGGGCGGGTAAATACGCTGCAGGTGACTCTGTTCATGTGGAGCTGGATATGGATGAGGATGGGACTGGTGAGTTGATGCTGCCCCGGGAAATGGCATGTGTGCCCTGATCCCTGCTTCGGGTCGGCTACTAGGGCACATGGTGCAGGGTGTGTGGACCTGTACCGAAGCATCCCATGCACGCGTCACAACACACACACAATGCACTAAGCATGACTGCATGAGCTTACAACGTACACCTTCCACATGCATGCAGGTACTGTGCGGTGGGCAGTAAACGGGAGGGCAGCCGGTGAGGCGCCCTGGTCCCTGGGCAAACAAGCATACCCAGCAATCTCATGTGAATCAGGCGAGGTCATTTGTGATGTGGAGTGGTTGACTTGAGAAGACGCGGCCGGATGGTGGCATGGTGTGTGCATACCCGCTTACAAAGCTGTACTTTGTCCACTGACATGGCAATGGCACATCCCTCATCTCAAGAAAGAGCTGCTTCATGGCCTCTGCAGCTGCATTGCTGCTGATGCTACAGTGGTGCCAGGTTGAGCGACCCCACACCGAGCTAGCTCATTCGCCCTCATCAAATTCTATCAGTTACAGTGTTCCTTACCCCTGGAGTGCATGAATTAGAATTAGGGCTTAATCCCATCACGTGGGTGATTGAGAAGTGGTTGGGAGAGCAGTGCGTTTCTTGAATCATTTCGCACACGATAATGATTGAACAGGCATCATAACAATTGCGCATGTGGAGTGGTGGCGATGATTGAATTGATGCTCGGATGCATCTGAAAAGCGCCATGAGCGCATTTAGATTATGATGTTATACCTACCTAAACCAAGTGGGTTTTGTCTGACGCTGCGGACATCAAAGCCGGCTGTCCAGCAAGGGTCAGCGACATTCCAACAGCTGAAATGCTGGTTCGCTTTTGAGCGCTCAAGGGTAAAATAAGCCCGCTCTGGTCGCGCATTGGTCAAGGTGAGTATAGCGACTAATCGAGAGATGTGAACCACCCCCAACCAAGGAACAACCCAACATCGCAGCAGTTGGTTGTATTTTGGGTGTTAGGTGGTTCTTGTACACATCCCATGCGCATGGCCGCATGGAGTGTCTGTCTCCTGACAGCCAGTGCGTGCTGCATGCCACATTGACAATCAGGGCACCAATGGAGCACACACAAGAACAGCATGTGCCACGAGCGACAGTGAGTGCCGCGCATCAACGCCATGAGGCCAGATTTCGGTGGGTGCGCTTCGGTAGCCTTCACCCTGTTTAGCCTGTCCTGTACTGTCCATGCTGCTGCTACATTGTTTGAGGCTTATACCATATTGAACCACCTGGCATTGGTGTGAGATGTGCACGCAGGCATGTGTCGGTGCTGGAGTGGTGGCGATGGAAGGTAACAGCAGGGGGCTACTCATGGGCTTTAATATCATTATATGACATTCAGGCTCTTGTGGCAGACATGGCACTGCTTTGATTGGCCCATCTTGTGGCTGAGTCTTACAGTGCAGACGTGCTGCATGCTCCCTGATGGCTCCTCCACTTGCACAGACACATTAAGACTAGATGTGTGACGATGCTCCAAACTGATGTACATTTGCTTCACCTGGGCAGTGGCATCGGTCATCCAAGTTCAGGCCGGGGCTGGAGATCATGAATGGGTGCATCTCTGCGACATGTGTGTTTGTGTATGTGTACAACACATACCTGGACATATCAGGTGCGACGTTGCAAGAAGCAACAGCACCTACCTGCACATGCAACTGGTGTCAGATATGCTGTTTCTCTCATCGTGCACTTGACTGGCTGTACGATGAGAGAAACAGCATATCTGACACCAGTCCAGTGCATACACAGCAACAGTAATTGAGATATCCGCTGACATCAACGGCACATGACGGCTGGTCCGGCTGCAGCAGTGGTATCGGTGCCAGTTCTGCTGCATTGTGCTAATCGCAGAGGTGGTGCGCATCATCTACTTCATCGCCTCCATCACCTTCTCGGTGGAGTACGTTGCCCGAGGCCTTGCCGCCAACAACAAGCTCAAGTACTTGTTTTGGGACGTGGCCTTGATTGATGCTGCAACCATCGTGAGTGGATGCTGCATCGTAAGCGACATCCTTGAGTGGATGAGATGCGCTCAGCGAGCAGGACTACCTTGATCAAGACAAGGGCAAATGAACGTTCTTGACCGCCTGCACCTGAGAAGGGACACATGTGCACAGTCTGCACACAGAATCACATTCTATCATTGTGGTTGTCGGATGCTGTTAGCATTCTGTGTGCCCTTGTTTCATGCTGCTCACTGCAGGCCTATGGCTTCTTCACTTTTTTCATCCCTGAGACCTCCCCCACCTTGTCCTCGTTGTCCTTCATCCGTATCTTGCGGATGCTTCAGGTGAGCACAAAATGTCAACAAACTGATGCTCTATGGATTATTCATGCCCTAATATGCCCTGCACTTAGCCTGCTTGCAGGTTTGCAAGCATGCATTTGAGGCCAGATTGTGCTTGCCCATTTCTTGCCAGTTTATGCATCCACTAGTCTGAATGCTCGCTCACGCGCGTGCTTGCGCGCATACACATGCACTCATATGTTCCTGTGCTTCTTGCTGCAGCTCATGCGCTTTATCCGGAGCATCTCAGAGCTGTACGTGGTTGGGCTTGTTTCTATGATGGCATGATGTGCTGCCTGAGAGGGGCCTGCTGTGCTGTCAACTGCCTGCCATTGATGAGGCTTGGGTTGCTGCGTTGGATCAGCGGATGGACTACAGTGATCACATGGGTTCAAAGCGGTCGCAATGTACCCGTGATGCCTCCAGGTTCTACTTGTGGCTGCGAGGGGCAGCTTTAGCGAGCCAGTTGGAGCTGTACAAGCGGTCATTTGACCTGTTCATGGTCGTCTTTGCAGTCATCTTCATTGGCGGCGCTGCCTTCTTTGAGTTGGAGCTGGTAAGAGGGGCCAAGGCGCTGGGGCTGTTGCATCAGGGAAGGCTGGATCGTTGAACTTGCGTGTGTTGGTGCAGTGTGGGAAGGGGCCAGGACATGGGCAATGGGCGGTTGGGGGCTCTGGCTGGGATCAGGGATTTGATGCGCGTGCTCTGGAGATGGCAAAGCGGCAAATGGATGGCAAAGTCAGGGCAGGGCCATAAGGTAGGCATGTGACGTCTGCGGGGCATTGCAGCTGGGGCCACTGCCACTATAGCAGAGATTGTACACCATGACCAGAACCATCGCTGCATGCTGTGCTCCTTACCTTAATGGCCATACACAGAGCTCGTATCAGGACGGCACACCTTCCTACCTCCATCAAGCCATTTACTGGGCATGTGTGACTGGTAAGCGCTGCTGGAACATCATAAGCGTAGCGCTGCTGGGACGAACACACAAGCAAAACAATTGACATGAAAGGACGGGAAGATGCAGCATGGGAAGAGGAGAAGAGAAGGCAGGATGTCATGAGTAACCCACCAAGAGGGATCGTATGGGGCTTCAATGGGGCCGGACTCGTACTTATTGTGCAGTTCTGTCATGCTCCTTAATACACATGCAGTGGCAACGATCGGCTATGGAGACTACTACCCTACGCTGGCCCTTACGCAGCTGCTGTTCCCACTCATGGTGGCTGCCATCTTGTTCGTGGTGCCATCCAAGGTGCGGGCTGTTAGAGGGTCACACATGTGAGGCTCGCGTTCAGGGCAAAACACGACTCAGCAACACTTTTTGTGGGCCAAGGGAGCGCTGGCACTGTTCAAGACATGCACACAGCTGGCGCTGGTGCAGCTGCAGGGTAGAGCGTGCAGGGTGGAGGCTATGGTTGTGTTTGTGTGCATTGTTGTACTCACATGCATGTGCATGGCTGCCTCTGCATGTAGGGCATGTACCATAGTTGAGTTCATTCTGTGCGCGGTGTTTACCGCAGGTTGCTCAGCTCACCAACGTGTTCAACACCATCACCAGCTACATGCGCGCAACCTACAGCTCCTGGCGCTTTGGGGACCACATCGTGCTGACAGGCCACGTCAACTACATGACTGCAAAAGGTGTGCCGCTGATGCGTGCCAAAGTGTGTGGGTACAAGGCATAGCGAAAGGTGTGCTTCTGAGGTTTCGCACTGTGTTGTGCTGAATGCGCTTTTCTGCGTTATCATGAGCTCTTTCTGTGTTGAGCTCCCACAACAAGATTTTGTGGCTTCAGACGTTTTCAGCTCTTGTTCAGTGCTTGCATGGCAGTCATGGGCCTGAGCAAACCTTGGGTGTTTTCCTATCCACTGTGCTGACACAAGTGTGACCCATGCACACATGCCCGCAGCTTTCATCGACGAGTTCTATCATCCAGGTGCGCGTTGAAGTAGCTCTCCTTGCTCTTGCCTGTAATTAACCTGGCAAGTACATCAGCGTAGCCACACGAGTGTACCACACTGCTGCTGGAACTCATGTGCAAGCCCGGGTCTATCTGCTGAGCGTACTTGGGTGCTGACTGCAGATCGAGGCTTTCAGGACATGGATACGGTGCTGCTGATGAATCAGAACCCCAGTGCAGACATGCGGATGATGCTTTCAGGTGGGCAGGGCTGGATGGTGTGTGCATCATGCTGGAAGCACTGCAACTGACTCTAGGTGTAACACGCTACATGCAACACCTCAGTAGTTTGGAGGGGGTGACAGGTGGCATCTGTCGGCAGGAGGAGCTGCCAGGCTGTAGTGTTTGTTGGCTAGACAGAGCGAGCACCGTCAACCGCAGTGTTGCAGCTTCCAGATTGTGAATGCGGCTGTACGACAAATGTTGCTTCATTACAAATGCTGCTGTGCAACAACTGTGGCTGCAGGTCACCGTGCCACCACCCACCTCAAGTACCTACACGGCTCACCTTTTGTGTCCACGGACTTGGCTCGTGCAGACATCACGCATGCGCTCGCAGTCTTTATCGTGTGCAACAAGTACACGCAAGACCCTGAGCAGGAGGACCTGAACACCACCATGATCGCGCTGGCCATCAGCCAGTATCTGCGCCAGAATGTGGACGTCAGCAAGAAAAAGCACCTGTTCCGGGGCGTGCTGTCCAACACGACAGAGGTGCAGGGGTGGGGCTCTGCGCGGTGGAAGTATGAAGCCAAGCAGGTGCGCCCTGCTGCCTGGGCCGGGCTGCATGTCTGGGTTGGGCCTTGGCCTGGGCCTTGGCTATGCTGCATGCCTGGGCTAGGCTGCATGCCTGGGGAGCACCGCAACATTTTGCTTGCCGCATATGCGTGGTATGTGTCACTTTCAGTGCATTCCCTGCAGGCAGTAGTTAACAAAGGTGGAGGGAGCAGGCCTACTGTGCCCTGCACCTTCCGCTAGTTACTGCCACATGGCACAGCACCAACAGTTTCGTGAATTGCCCGCGCATGCAGTGGCTGGCAGGCCAGGCGCGTGATGAAGTGCCCCACATTGTGGCGCAGTTCCACCTGCCAGAGAGCATCACACGCACCAGGTGCGCAGCAGCACATGGTGATCATGATATATCGTGGAGATCATGAAATCCTCACATTCTTCAGCTGGGCTGTTGCTGTGGCCTGTGCGCTGAACTGCACATGCACTGACCTGGGCTGCCGGCTTGGCCTGTGCGGCGTCGACCCACATCCATACATCATGAAGTGTAGATCCTGCGCTGGCCCATGCGCCATCACCCCACCTTGACGTGTAGATCCTGCGCTGGCCCACGCGCCATCACCCCACCTTGAAGTGTAGATCCTGAGCTGGCCCGCGCGCCATCACCCCACCTTGAAGCGTAGCTTGCGATCTGGGCCAAATCCCTGCGCGCGTGTGCTGTGCAGGCAGCTGCTGGAGTCACAGATGCTACACCCACTGGACCTGGGCATGCTTCCCATGGAGTCCTCCCTCTTCCCTCTCTGTTGCGGCTCCATCAAGCATGCTCTGATCGGCTCTTCACTGCACTCGCCGGGCTTGCTCACTCTTCTGGCCAACTTGGCCGGCACAAGTGACATGCCACCCCCAGGGGCACTGGAGGGGTGTGGATGGATGGAGGAGTATCTCACAGGTGCAGGCCACGAGGTGTATGAGGTGAGGCCCTAAACCCTGTTTGTGACACAGTGACACATTGTGCAGGCAGTATCAGACAGCACGGTGCGGTACAGCACAGCAGGATGCATGCTGCTGTGTATGCCACTTGTTAGCTGGCCACTTGTTACATTCACATGTTAGCAGTTGCAGCATTCGGTGGATCAACCAGGGTCTATAACCTGGAATGCCATGTGGCACACGCGCATGCCAAGTGCGCGCATATGAAGCCTTTTGCAGTTGTCAATGCAGTGATTTTCTGGCTCAAGCTCATGCTGCTGTCATGTTGGCTTCCGTCCCCACAGATGCAATTCCCGGAGGAGTTTGATGGGCTCTTCTACCAGACAGCAGCAACACTCCTGTTTGAGCGGCATGGGGTGCTGCTCCTCGGCCTGCGTATGAACCTGCCAGAGCTCAATGAGACGCTCAGGTCTGTCACACGTCATACTAGATGCTTGCTTAGCATGGCAATAGTGGTGCCAGAGCTCGTACAGAACATGTGGTGACATGGTCTAGGCTGAGGCCTCATTTGCGGCCACACAGAAGCGGCTCATTCAGGTGTTGCAGCAGCTCCCTATGCTACTGCTGCGTGTCCGTGTCATGTGCATGATCTGCCAGGGGCATCTTGCTGGACCGTGCTGCAGCATCTAGTGCAGTAGCCCTGAATGGCACCGCTGCACATTCTCTAGCTGCAGCACCTGTGTTACCCCCAGCGCACTGGTGACACCTCTTACGCATCGACGACACCCCTTGTGTTCACATTAATGATATTGTGTTGTGTTGGCGGCTTGGCGTGTACACGAGCCACGCAGGTACTCGGTGCAGCTGGCGCCCTTCACTCTGGAGTATGCTATCCAGTCAGGGGTCACAGTGGGCTACATTTTGTCCGAGGTGCGCCACTGCAACGACGTCGGCCTGTGGCTGTGCGGCCTGTGGCCTGTCGGTTGTAGTAGGTAGTCTTGGTACCTAGTCTTGGTACCTGGTAGGTTGTAAGGTCTTGGTACCTAGTAGTTGTAAAGTCTTGGTACCTAGTGAAGTACATAAGCAGTGCACGCCCACAGCACCCAGCAGTCATCTTATCATGAGCCACCATTAATCATGAACCTGTGAACGCTAGCATTTGCAGCTGGCAGATTTTGTGATCCTGTTCCGTCCCAACATTGCTGATGCTCTCTTGGGCATGCTGTGCGCGATTCCCTGTGCCCCTACAGGACCAGTCCTTCTCCATGCAGTCCACAGGGTTTACCTCACCTGTTGGGGGCCCCAGTGGTATGAAGAAGCGCAGCACAATGATGCGTGGCGGCTCTGCCATGTTCCCAGGTGTGCTGAACTGCATCTCTCGTCATGTCATGATCATAGTAACAAGAACACGGCGTTTCTCATCATGTACTGGTATAGTGTACCATGGAACATGGGCAGAGGCAATGGGGGCTGTGTGTTGCAGGTGTGTCCCATTGTGTGCTGCTGCTTTCCTACGCTAGCGGGGCTGCATGTGCGGACTGTGCCGGTGTGTTCCTCTATGATGCTGCCGTTATTGTGTGTGGCCATGTGCGTGCAGTGAATGCTGCGGCCGAGTCGGCGGAAATGGCGCTGCACCGGAGCTTCAACAAAAGCGCGCGTGTCGCGCCGGACAGCATGGGGCTGGCCCCTGGCTCCCCTGGCCACCTGGTGGGTGATTCAGATGTGGATGATACAGGGGGCCAGGAGGGGCCCAACACCCAGGACCGGCCGTCTGGCCTGTCTGACCTGCAAGGCGGCCAGTCTGACATGCAGCGTGGCCTGTACGACATGGAGGCGCGCATGGCCGGGGGCGAGGAGCACCATAATCCATCACAGCATGGCAGCGGGCGGAAGGCACCCGTGCATGGGCTTCCACCCACACCTGTGAGCCCTTTCCTACCCCTAACTCCCATGGGCACAACTGGAGCAGTGCCAGTGTTCAGGGATGCAGCTGCACCAGGCACTGCACCAGGACCTGGCCCTGTTGCTGAAGGCTGGGAAGGCTGGCGGCCAGAAGGCCCGCAGTTTCTGGGACCCCATGATACCACCCCCAGCAGCGCCACCTACTGGCAGCAAGGTGTACCCCTGGTCTCATCCTCCATTACTGCCCCGGGATCCCATGTGCCTCAGCCCCAAACTTTCCGTGGACCATCTCATGCCGCAGGGTTGGCACAGGGTGGGCGTCAGGGGCAGAGCTATGAACCTCAGGGGCCTCAGGGGCAGAGCTATGAACACCTCCCACCCCAACTGTGGGCCTACACCTCCGGGCCAGGCCCTGTTGGTGAAGGGGGCGAGCAGCAGCCGCCTTCCTTCAGCACAGCCCCACCCAGCGCCGAGGCGGGTGCTGCAGGGGCAGCCGGAGCGGGGCGTGTCAGCATGCTACACCGCGGCATTGTTGCAGCCGCGGCAGCTGGGGGCTACGACGTGCGGCATACGGCCACCACAATGCCAGGCATGGCAGCTGTGGCCGCAGGACAAGCAGCACAGCAAGCTGTACCGCAGTCCATGACATTCAGGGAGTCGGGGTCGGGGGCGGGCCCGGCGGCAGGTGCTGGCGCTTACGTGCCGCACAGTCCCTTCAAGCTGCCGAGGCCCTTGGCACTGGCGTCGGTGCCTGTGGGTCGGGTGGCTGCCATCCCTTCCATGCACCCCATCGCTGCAGCAAGCGCGGCTGTGGAAGGCCTCGGCGCAGACGTGTCGCATGGGGGGCACCGGCAGCTGCGGCAGCCCCGGTCTCCCAGGTCTGAGCTGCTGGGGAGGGACAGTGGGCTGCCCAGAGAGAGCCACGCGGGCAACAGCCGCAGCGCGGGAGAGGGCAGGAGCCGGGGCGTGCTGCACGCGGCAGCACAGACGTTGGGCAAGATCAAGCATGGGCCCGCCGCGTGAGTGCTGTGGGAGGGTGCCGTGGGTGTAGGATGCAGCGAGTGTAAGCTTCAGGGTGTCGAGCCTCTCTGCTTGGTGTGCTTGCACACGGTCGTGCTGCAGAAGCCGCTTGGGGTGTGGGCACGGCGAGAAAACAGCGTGCACGCGAAAAAGGGACCCCACGCAAGTGATGGGCCTGCCATGTGTCCCTCTTTGCTTTCTGCTGATCACGCGCGTGCCCTGAATGCAATACGTGCCGCATTGCAGTGCGCGTGCCCCTGTACCCTCAGCCAAGCTGCGAGCGACCAGTGTTGCAGGGGACCATGCACGTGTCGTGGCTAAGCTCACATCCACCCAGTCCCTTTCCACAGTAAGATGAACTGCCATGCTGCACAGTGAGATGCACTGCCATGCACAGTGAGATGCATGCTCAGTCTCTTTTCACAGTGAGATGCACTGCCATGCTGCACAGCCACTGGGGCCCAGATCAGGGATCGTGTGTAGATGGTGGCCTGCATGTATGTGTGGCAATCAGGTCCAGGGGTAGTGTGTGCGGGCTATGCAGCGCTGCTTACTCTTGTGAGGGGAGCGACGGGGTGTGTGCCTCCAGCCACAGGCTGCGCCGCCATGTGCACCACATCATCGTGCCATACGCGTCATGCATCCACATGTGTACGTTTCCCAAAGAGGTCCAGATCTCGCGTATACACGCAGCTCAATTCTGAACTCGCACCCTTGCAAATGCAGGTGCTGAAGATGAGCTGGCTGCCGGGGCCATGTGAGCCAGTCATAATCACAGGCTCTTCCAGCTTTGACCACCTGGACGACCTCATTGCAGCGCTGCGTGGCGTGAAGCGGCCGTCCAACCCCCATGCCATGGCGGCGGCTGCGGCAGCGGCAGTGGCGGAGGGGCATGGGGAGCCCTACCCCCAGCCACAGGCCTCACCAGCACCCTCCCTCTCCCTCCCCGCCAACTTGCAGCTCAACCTGGCAGACTTAGAGGCAGGCAATGCGGTGGCAGGGCGGCTGTCCATGGCCTCTGTTGCCGAGGGGGGACCCGCCCCAGGGGTGCCCATGGGCCGGCTAGGTGCAACAGCCAGCGTCAGCTTTGCGGACTTGCAAGGGGCACCCACCAGCAACGCGCCCGAGAGCGTGAACCTGTTCGGTGCTGCCGGTGGGCCCCGCGCAAGCTTCAATGGGCTGCAGATGCAGGACAGTGGCGGTGGGCTCCTGCAGCCATCGGCGCACAAGGCAACGCGTTACCTGCATGCCAAGGGCCACAGACTGCAGTCGTGCCCTATCGTGATCATGGATCAGGTGCGAGCCAGCACTGCGGGCCTGTGCCTACCGGTCGTTAAAACGCCAGTGCCGCATGGTTGGGCGCTGCACAGAACCATGCTCTGCTTATTGGGTACGGGATTATGGCGGCACCCCGCACAGTATCCATATGCAGCACCCACACCTGGTTATGGTCTAGCTGGCTGACACCAGTTCTCTCAGTGGATGCATTCTATCAGTCCTTGCATGGACCCCACAGACCATCTGGCTGTGTAACCAGTGACTGACTCACAGAGAGGCCACTTCAGACGCTAGCACTGACACCATGCGCCCTGGCAGCAGCACTGCTGCTGCTGCCACTGGTGCCACGACTCTCTGGCAGTAGCTGCTGCTGCTGCTGCTGCTGCTGTTGCTGCTGCTGCTGCTGTGTTCACGCACACATGCTTGTGTTGGTGGTGCTGTGCAGAACGGCCCCAACGAGGTCCAGGCGGCACAGATTGCCGAGTTTGACAACGTGTACGTCCTGAAGGGGAGCCCAGTACGTCTGTCAGACATGCGGCGCCTGAACCTGCCGCCAGGAGCCAATGTGCGCGCCATTGTACTGCCACAGCTTACGTCCCTCAGTGAAGATGCAGTGCTGGGCCTGTCGCCCTCCATCGCCGATGCAGAAGCCCTAACAGTGTGCAGGTGCGATGCTGTACCGCGCTGCTGTACCGCCCCTTGATGTACCGCACCGCTGGAGTACTGGACCACTGCACAGCACCGTCCTGCTATGAATGCTGTGGCGAACCAGCGTAGCTAGCATGGCATGGCATGGACTGGCAGCCTGCACAGCACCTTCCTGCTATGAATGCTGTGGTAAACCAGCATAGCTAGCATGGCTTGGACTGGACTGACAGCCGGGCAGCCTGCTGTTCTTTCCTCCAATGCACCATGCTGCCATGTACGCTCGTGATGTACGCTGTTTCACTACTTAAGCTTACATGCATGGCACTGCCTGGTATGCATGTGGAAGCACATCTGGGTCTGCTCACCGTTTACTCTCCGCACCCTTGCCCTGCGACAAGACACGGCGAAACGCACTGCCTGCTCTTTCCTGTTTGAAAATGTACCGCCTGCAGCAATCTGCGGCAGTACTGCGACTTCGTGGGTGCGGAGCTGGAGATCTGGACTGAGTCCCAGACCATGCTGAACGTGGCATACCTGCTGCCGTTGTGCATGGCGGAAGCGCCATACCATGGGGGGGGCATTGGCAGCTTTGGGGCCACCCTAATGGCGACCCTGAAGAGTGACCCTTCAGCTGTCCTGGATGCCTCGGTGCGCAAATCGCTGGCCCGCAGCGCTTCTACGGCCAGTCTGGCCAGCTCGCAGCATGGCGGCGGTTCCCTCTCCCGGCACGGCTCACTGCACGGGGGTGGCGCATATGCTGCATACCAGCGAGGCCTGGCAGCATCTTCTAGACGCCCGAGCTTCCGGCAGGAGCCCTCCCTGTCCCCTGCAGCCCAGCAGCAGCCACCGCCCCCGTTTGCACGCAACACCGCCACCTCCACCACGGCCTCCGCATCAAAACCACGGGACATGTCCCCACAGGCCGGCAGGGTTGCGGCCCGTGTGCCGCTGCAGCGGAGGGGCAGCGAGCGTGGGGTGTTGGCGTCACTCAGCCAAGGTGGGTGGTTGAGCCGCGCGTTTACCACCTCCCACGCTAGAGCCCCTGACACCGCCCCTGATGCGTCAGCCCGGGGGCCAGGCTCCCCAGCCAGAGGCAGGATGTCGGAGTCGTCACATCACAAGCGTGGCAGGGGCAAGCAGCGGCTGAGAAAGAAGGGGGTGCTGCCAGAGGCGGCCCTGCACAGGGCCACCTCCTTCAAGGAAAAAGAGCTGGCGCCTGACATGCACCGATGGGGGTTGTGGGACGAAGTCAAGGTCTGTGGTGACCTCATACCTCATACCTGGGCCGATGCCTGCCACTGTGTTACTGCCTGCAGCCTTGTGTGTGGGTCCATTGCTGGCCAACACTGGGGCTACGCCAGCCTATGCTTCCTCATGTAATAACGATGGGCGCCTGTCAACGCACTCTTCTGAATCTGTGCATCCTCTTGTTCTTCTGGCAGTTTGCCTGCCTGCCTAGCCTGTTTATGTGTCTGTACTGTCTGTATGTCTGTCTGTCTGTGTGTCTGTCTGGGCTGTTTGTCTGCCTGCCTGTGGAGTCTGCCGGCCCTTCAGCCGCTGTGCCCGCCACCCACAGGCCCGGCTGTCAGCGGCTGCCTCCTTCCTGGGCCTGTTGTGCGCAGAACTGGATGGTTTTTGCTGTTTTGATGCTCAAGGAGCGTGCACGTCCCGCACGCGCTCGTGCAGGCGAGCATTCCGCCCTTCATGGTCCCCACCTCAAGAGAGGAGCGCACGGAGCAGTTTGTGGCACGGCTGTTGTCCGCCTCCCCCTCCCTAGCCCCCTCCCTGGCGTCGGGCCACATCTTCAGCGCATCTGTGCTGGACAAGCTGCTGTGCCAGACGCTGTTCAATCCACTGCTGGTGCAGGTGAGCTGGTCTGGGTGCACACTCCTGCTGGTTAGGGCGCTCCCTCACATGCATCCCTGCCGTCCCTGCATTTTCCGGTGCTTGTTGACGGCTTCCCGCATCGCGGTGCAGGCGTGACATCCTGCTGCATTCCACGTACACTTGCATGTTCTGCACCCGCTTGCCTGTGTGCTCCCCTGGGCCCTATGTGTTGTGGGACACGTCCCTCCACGAGTGCACTTTGTGCGACAGCCCCGTCAGTTGCCCTCATTGCTGTGCGCGCGTGGCCCTCACTCTCCCCAGATCATGACCAAGATGATGGGCGTCTGGGAGATTGAGGAGATGGAGGAGGAGCTGGAGGTGGATGACCTGCAGGCTGCTCTTGCACAGCTCGTGGCACAACCCTCAGCATCCCCTGACACAACCAGTCGGCCCCGGGCGTCCTCGACGGGCGGGGCAGGGGCCAACAAGGGCGCAGCTGGGGAGAAGGACAAGGACAAGGATAAAGATAAGGATAAGGATAAGGACAGAGAGAGGGAGAAGCAGAAGGAGGGGCAGGACCGGCCGTCGGCCATGGGGCGCATGACGGCGGTGGCCCGGGAGGCGATCGGGAAGGTGATCAGTGGGAAGGCAAGGGGCGGGGCAGGCACGCTGGCCACCGCAGGCAGTGGTGACACAGGCACGCCCACGTCGCGACGGCAGCGATCCACCGACCCGGACAAGTCGGGCCACGTGCGCAAGACGCCGGGAGGCGGGGCAGCGGTGCCACTAACAGCTGGTGCAAGCTGTGGGGATGGGGGCCTCTCCAGGGTGGGGTCCGGGCCAGAATCTGACCCCACAGCCCTGCCCAGTGCAGCCGGGCGGCTACAGGCCAGTCAGTCAGATCCAGCTGCTGCTGTTGACCGCCCAGCAGGAGTTGAGGCAGCTGCGGGTGGAAGTGGGGAGCAACCACCGGCCAGGCCTCGATTCCCTGACTTGCCTGGGTCCCCAGACCCTAGGTTGGCACATGCTGCGAGCAGTCTGGCCGCACAGCCGCCTGCAATGCCTGCGAGCCTCACGCCCTTTGCGGCTGCTGCTGCTGCCGCTGTTGCGGGTGGCGGCCCTGGCAGGAGCGAAGCAGCAGCTTTTGAGGGGAGGAGCAACGCTGATGCTGCAGCGGCCGCTGTGGGGTTTACTACCTCCACGGCCCACGGCATGTGGCAGCCACACCCAGCGGCAGCCACACCCATCTCCCAGCCAGGCACCGGCTTGATCCACTCCCCAGACCAGGACATGCAGGGCCGCCTGCCCAGTGCAAGTGTGGGGCAGGGCCTGGGCTTTGCCCCTGGGACGGGGCAGCTGCTGGCGATGCCACCCAGTGTTGTGGTTGTCGGCGGTGGTGTAGGCGGTGGTGTAGGCGGTGGTGTAGGCGGTGGCGTAGGCGGTGGCGGCCCACATATCGATGCACATGGGCTGGCCCCAGGAAAGGCTGCACACAAGTGGGTGCAGCCACAGGTGCACACTGGGTCACTGGCACCTGGTGCGGCCATGGGCGGTGTTGAAGGCACACAGGCCGTGCAGCTCCCAGACCTTCACGCTACCCCTGACCCGAGGCTCCCTGGCACAGCACTGCAGGTGCGGGGCTGGAGTGTTGTGTGCGTGCACATGCATGGTTGCTGCCTCTTGCGCAGGTTTGCACTTGAGCCAGCGTGGCGCTGTGCATGGCACTGCACCGCACCCTGCATGCCGGCAGTTGCGCGCGCATGCTGCATGGGCTCCCACGAAGCACGCCGCGCACGTGTGCAAGCCTGCACGGGCTGACGGGGGCATCTGCACACGTGCGTGCTGCATGGCCGCAGGGCGACCCCTCGCCACAAGCCACCGCAGGCGGGCCGCATGCAGGCAGTCCTCCAGGCGCGCGTCCGCCAGGCGGAGCCCCTGCTGCAGCAGCTGCTGCAGGCACCAGCCCCCTGGGGCCACAGCAGTACAGTGCACACGGTGGGGGCCGGCCGCGGAAGGGCCGTGCGCCCCCACCTCGCGTCTTCCTCGTCCCTGTGCCCGCCATCTTCCCACGCTTCTCACAGGCAGGCCTGGGGGCAGCGAGCCCGACAGGCGGCTTGTCCGATGGCGGGGGCACGATCAGTGAGGGCAGCCCCATGGCAGAGGCCGGGATGGGGCGCGGTGCACGTGGGGGTGTGGCAGCCTCTGCTGGAGCCCCGTGGTCCACTACCACCAACCCAGCCTACGACCGGCCCATGAACCCATTCACTGGCGCGGCAGATGCCGGCGACCTGTGCTCCGACTCTGGCAGCGGGAGCGAGGATGAGGCTGAGTCCCCCGTAGTGCGCAACGCACAGCCCCAGCAGGCCATCTGGTACTCCCTGTGGAAGCACTGCGTGGTGAGACGCATGCTGCCGATCGGGCTGTACCGCCGCGACCCAGACACCAACTACCCGTACGTCTACACTGCACCCAAACTGTCCACGCTGCTGCGGCCCACAGACCAGGTGTATGTGGTCGCGTCGTCATGGGATCTGCCAGAGTGAGAGGTGTGTGAGGTCACAGGGCGGCCTGCTGGGTCCTCCAGTATTATTACTAAAATCTGTGTCAAAGGCTCTTGGTGGTTCGGTACTGAAATCAATGAGTCAAGTGCCAAAGCATGAGAGGAACCCACCAGGTGGCCACTATGAGATGGTACAAATCATCAAATGCGATCAAGCAGAACAGGTGGTGCCGGCAATGTATGCTGGAGTATTTGGGTCGGGCGAGATGCGGTCCTTCTTTGAGTAGTACACAGTGTATGAGAGTGATTAAAATGAACTGTGGCTGCAGGTGGCCAGGATGCATCTGAATAGTGATCTGTGCTGAACCACGTGATCCTTAGCAGTGCAAGTGCTGCGCCTGACTAAGCTCCTGTGTTAGTGCACACTGCACAGCATGAGAACATCACTGATGTAGTACCAGTGCTACTGGTTGCAGGACCAAAGCCATGTGTATTAGAGAGGGAGGGTGTGTGTGCATTGCATTGTAAGCTTGCACAGTGTGATACCGGTACCTGCTGCGGGATGGGCGCATGTGTACTGCAGCACACTCTTGCGCAGCAACGCCCATGCCTCCAATGTAAATGCTGCTGGGCCGGCGTTATGTTGCCATGACAGCACAAAATGTCGGCGCTGGCCCTCTTTAGCTGACCGACTCAAGTAGGAGAGAGACAGCGCACAGGCAGTGCGCGCTGCGATGTTGGATGTGCAACAACAGTCCTGAGCAAATGCTCCGCTGCCGTGGGCCGAGTGGTGCATCTCAGAGGCACACCTGCTTGTGCCATGCCACCTGCCTCGTGCTGCGGTGGTCCTGTGTGTCAGCGTACAGCACAGCCTCAGAGTAATTTTGTGCTGGCACCACCACACACAAATAGATGAAACATGCTGCTCTATGATAATGCACACGATCCCCAGCCCCGTCTGTCAGTCTGGACATCAGCATGGCGAGAACTCGTCATTGGCTTACAAACATGGTGCGAGTGCGCTCCTAAAAAGTGCGGTTGCCTTGGTTCCTGCAGCGCAGCTGGTGCTGCACTGTTGTTTTGAGATGGAAGGAGGAAAAACGGGCACAAAACGGTGCCCACAACACATGGCAGTACCAACACATACACACGACAACCCACTACAGGCATCAAGTATGCATGACACGTAAAGTGCAACTAGGGTGAGATGGGTGAAGGAAAGCGGTGCCAGAGTGTCCGCCACAACAAGCTGCATGCCCCAAGGCCTTGCCCCATGCAGGCAGCACCTGTGTTGAGCTCATATGGACACCACGGCTCCCTTGGGTTGGATATCACCAGAAGCACTCCTGTCTGCCACTCGCACATCACTCAAGTGGTAGGGGGCGTGTTTGAGTTCAAACACTGCAGAGCCCACACGTGCACCCTCCTGCGTGCCTCACCGCACAGCTATTGAACAGATGAGACCTGTACATGGAAAAAGCATCCGTTTGCTGGGTCCAGACAACCGACAAGCGACACAACGCCCTATTCCAGGGGCCTGGTGAACAGAACCAAATATGTTGAATTCCATTTCCCAGCATGATCCAAACCCAGCATGATCCAGCATACTTTGGAGTGCAGATTGAGTTCCTGCTGCACCCTTTATGAGGGTGAATGCCATGTCCCTTGTGATAAGGGTTCCATAAGCATTCCTCCCGCAGCCCACCTTGATTCCACCCATCACATAAACCAACCGCTGGACATCCGTTGTGTAGCACACACATGCAAAGTACGAGGAAGAAAAAGCGCAGTTTGATGTTGGACCCTCCACAGGCGCACCGCTTCAGGCACCATGAATATTAGCACACCACTGCCATATGTTTGAACAGCCATCCTCAGCATCATCAACACTAGCACATGATGGTTGCATTGAGGCACCAGGCCCCTGTCATGCCCCAGCAGAACCCCCTCAGTTGAACCATGGTAGAACCTTCAGCCACCACATGTCGTTCTTGTTATCACCACCAACGCCACACACCTGCTGATTCGCAGCTGCACCAGAAGGCCACTCAAGCCTCAAATGGGTGACCAGAAGCTGGTTGCTGCTGTAGGAGCAGCACCAGACGGTCACCCAGCCAGGCCATAGGCGAGCAACCAGAGGAGCCACAGCTCCCATCAAGTGCTCTTGTGCCTCTCACAAGCATCACTCGTCAGGGGACAACATCATCGACAGTCATAGCATGCGGCACACACCCAGCGGTGGGGAAGGAAGGTTGCTGGGTGTGCATGTCCCCGCAGTGCACCTGCTGCCACCATCCATCCGGTGCAACGCCATGCCAGTGAAAAGCAAACTCATGGGCCCATCAAAGCTACCTCAGATACGGCAAAACACATGTGGCACCAAAGAGGGCCAGATGGACTACAACGCACAAGCCCACACATTCCATCTGTCACATTCCCAATGAAGGTGTTTAGGGCGCCCTCTGCCTGGGCCCCACATACAGAGACGCCCTCACGGGAGCCCGCACACCAACAACCCCTGCGTTGCACAAATACTCTCGCACGGCTGCATGACCTGAGGGGCAGTCATCACGAGCAGCAGGAGACAACAACTGTGCCATGTCACGGGATGGCAGCCAACTCCAGGCAGCCAGTGCACGTCGGTTCTCAGACATGTTTGCGCTGCTGCATGTGGTTCGTTGGCCACAGCACACCGTACACCGATCCTTCACCGCCTCTCCCTTGCAGTACCAAATGTTGCTCACATGTCCCATTCAACATCGTGCACCACTGCTGCGGTACCAGCAGTGCGCTACAGAAGTACATGGCCAAAAGAGACCTTTGAAACCGTGCTACTGCAGGGCCCGCTTCTTCAGGGGAGGCGGCTGCTCGGGAGGTGCTGTGCTGGGTGGGGCATGCGGGTGGGGGAACGCGTACGGCTGCTGTGGCTGTGGCTGTGGCTGCATGTCCAGCTCGGGACCACTCGGTTGCTGCTGCTGCTGCTGCTGCTGCTGTACTGCGTGCGCCTGCGCAGCCACTGCGTGCACGTGCTGCTGGGCTTGTGCCGCCGCCAGCTGCGCAAACAGCACCTGCGCATGGGACTGTGCTGCATGGGGGGTGAGCAGGAACGCCCCCCCTGCCTGCTGCGCTGCGTCGTCGGCGTGCAAGCCGTGGGCGCCGCGTGACATGGCCAGGGCCATGAGCTGAGCTGCAACCTCCGCTCCTTGGATCACAGCCGCATGGCCGTCTGGCGTCCCTGCCGGTGTCAGCGGGGGCGCGTGATCCGCGGCCCCATTAGGCGGCTTGCCAGCTGCCAGGTTGCCTAGCTGGGCCGCACGCTGCTGGGTCAGACCAGCGAGCAGCGCCAGCTGGGGCGCCACCTGAAGGTGCGTGTTGAGGGAGGAGCGCTGCAGGGTGCCCAGAGGGTAGTTGGCCAGGGGGTTTGTGGCCTGGGCCTGGGCCGACAGAGCCGCCAGCACCGCCTGTAGCTGGCTGCTGCCGGTGGCTGTGCCAGCCAGTGCTGCATCAGGCACCAGGGGTCCTGTGCTGGCCCCTGCAGAGGCCCCCACAGGCCCCAAACCTGGCCCCAAGTGGCCCCCACCACTACCTGGGCCCAAGGTGCGCACCGGGGTCACCATTTGTGGCTGCAAGAGAGCTGCTGCAGACGGCCCCCCGTAGTGTAGGGCAGCCGGGGGCTCGGACCCAGGGGCTGCATGACCAGGCGGCTGGAGCACCAGCCCCTGAGGGGTTGGGCCGTCATGCCGCAGCCCCAGGTGCACCCGCCTGTCCCCGCTCGGGCTCGGCTGCGGCGCACCAGGCGCGGGCAGCGGCAGCTGCGGCTGCAACACCAGCTGCTCCAGTGTTGGCTGCACACTAGAGGGACGGCCTGCGTCCGGCAGCTCCCCAGCCGCTGCGCCCTCGTTCTCTGAGCCTGAGCCGTTGGCGCTGCCCATGGCGGGCCCGCCCGCGCCGCTCATGTTGCCGCTGCCGCTCCCGGAGCCGTCGCCCGTGCCTGAGCCCCCCATGTCGCCATGGTGGCGGGAGGACCCATGCGCGCGGCTGCCCGCGCCCGCGTTGGCGCCCGGGG
>QAXD01000162.1:0-27084 GCA_004335575.1 Haematococcus sp. NG2 | reverse complement strand
GCTGTGTGCCGCTCCGTACCGCTGTGTACTGCTGTGTGCCGCTCCGTACCGCTGTGTGCCCCCCTGTGCTGCTGTGTGCCGCTCCGTACTGCTGTGTGCTGCCCTGCGCCGCGACCCACCTGGTACGCCAGCGTCATGGCTGCCAGCACGGGAGGCACGCCCGCGGAGAGCATCATGGCGCAGAACGCGGAGTACAAGGCGCCCACGTGCGCGGTCTGCAACGGCGGTGTCACAGCAGCGGGACGGCGGTGTCACAGCAGCGGGACGGCGGTGTCACAGCAGCGGGACGGCGGTGTCACAGCAGGTTGAGCAGCAGGCCATGACGGCAGTCTTATGATAAACAGGAGTATGTAAGAGCAGTCTGAAACAGGAGTATGCACAAGCTGTGTGGCAACAGCCGCCTGTTTCCGTGTGCGTCGAGATGAGGAGTCTGGCCAAACCATTATTAGTGGTATGGGAGAGCTTCACTTGGAGATTTATTGTGAGCGCATTTGAAGAGGGCCATGACACGCACACCCCACAGCAGCACGAGCACCCCAGCACGAGCACCCCAGCAGCACGAGCACCCCAGCAGCATGAGTACCCCGGCAGCATGAGTACCCCACAGCAGCACGAGCACCCCACAGCAGCACCACACCTGGGACGCAAACATGTAGTGCAGGCCGAAGAAGGCGAGGTGCAGGAGGCCGAACAGCGGCATCCAGTGCAGGTTCAGGGATGCGAGCATGCCGCCCACGTTGTCGGCAAACGCCTGCAGTGCACAGCAGCACCACCAAGGCCAGGTGACCACATGTCCAGTGTCAGGTGTCGAACGCTTCAGGCGGATGAACCACTGCCAGGTGCAGCCAACCTATGACCCACACTGCTTTGGTGCGCACTTGGCACTGCACATGCATGAGCAGATGCGGACAGCAGGTGCAGTGCAGGTGCACACATGCAGGGCACACACATGCAGAGCACACGCACAAAGCACACACAAACAGTGCATTTCTGCACAGGCTGTGTTCGCAACAGCTGCTGCTGGTGCACCAGCGCACGACTCCAGCCGCACTCCAACCCACGGCAGCTGTAAACCCTGAGCTGTAAGGCCCACAACCCCAAGCACACATCCCCAGGCCCTGCGCGCGCACCTTGATCACGCCCAGGCTGTTCAGCTGCCCTGACATGCCGATGAGCACCGCGAACCACGTGAGCGTGTCCCAAGCGGGCGTGTATGTCAGACAGTCGCGCCAGCTCAGCACGCCCGTGCACAGCAGGCCGCACAGCCCCATCATGGCGGCCAGCACAGCTGAGATGCCCATGGAAGGGCCCACGATCTGTTGGAGAGCGGTCGTGATTGTGATGGGTCAGCTGGTGTGGAGCAGTGTATGGGTTACGGCATGGGTCGGTTGGCTCCTCGGTTGTGCAGGTGTTTGGACGTGGCATTTGAAGTGCATAGAGTGCTGTTCGACTGGGTCTTATGCATGGAGCATGTCGTGCACCCTCAGGCTCAAGAGTGAGCCTCTTCTGCCTCAAGCAGTACAGGACACACGCAAAAACAAACCGCACTAGAGCCTCCAAACCCTCAAAATACACGGAACAGCAAGCCAAGGAGTACAGCATGGTTCCGTCCTGCTGTCCCTAATGTCCACCCTAAACCCTGATGCCTGAACATCACACCCAGAGAGAGTGACTCACCCACAACGCCACTGCAAAGCCCATCGTGGCCAGCATGATCTTCTCGTCTCGCGTCATGGGACCCATGGTCTCCAGCCGCTTGGCTGCCTCCCTGTGGGGTGGTAAGTGAGGTGGGGGGCGGGGTTGGTGGTGGAGGAAGGTGGGGTAGGTGGGGTGGGGTGGGGGGGCGGCAGGGTGTGGGCAGGTGTACCATGCTCACGGTTTCTTTCACCAGTTTTACCATCCTCACGGCAGTGCATGCTCATGAATAACAGTGTTCGCAAGCACAGCGCAAGAAATGCACGGCTGAACGCAGCTCAGCAGCCAGGCAGCAATTGTGCATCAAGCTGGGCAGGCAAGCGTGTACCCCATGCAAGCGTGCTGTGCGCAGGTCTGACCCACTTTGGCGCTTCAGGCGTGTCCGTGATGGTCGGTGGGCACAGCTTGTACACGATGAAAGGAGTGATGAGCATACCTGTGTGGTGTGAGTGTGGCAGGGGGCACACACAGCTTTGAGTTGCAGCTGTGAAGAGCATGAGGAGCAACTCCCTCAGCTTGGCAGCAACCCCAGTGATGTCTTGTCTTGCTTCATCCACACGACCAGCCCTGGTGCTGGTTGGCATTCTCGTGCTGCCAGCCAGTGCCACACACCACACATGAGCCACACCCTGCCCCCAAGCTGCACCTCTTGCTGCCCCACTCACTGGTGCTTGCATGCCTGCACCGTCCCCTGATGCGCCCCTGCCTCTTTCCCTGATACATTCCCCCCCCCCCCCTTCCCCCCCCTTCCCTGCCTCCCACATGCCGACTGCTTCACACGGCCCTTGTGTGTGGTACGAGTTGCTGCATCCCTTCACCAATTGGAAAGGCAACACATGTCCCCCCTTTGCTCTCATAGGATCACGTGCAAGAGGCCCACGCACCGATGATGGACGGCAGTGCAGCGCCAGCCATCCACTGGTAGAACTGGTTGTCCACCACAGCACCCAGCTCAGCGGCGAGATTGAGGCACAGCAGGTTCTGTGGGGCAGCAACGAGCACAATATTCAGGCACAGCCACAGGCTTCTAACTGTTGGTGCTGCCACTGTCACTGCCGTCACTGCTGCTTTCCTGGTGTCGGACTGCCCGGGCTCCTGCGCAGCCTGTGCACTCTGATATCTCCGACATTCCCCATGCGCCTAGGCCACGTGCATTGCTGTCTCCTGACTCTGTGGCTGTGTTGTAATGCCCATCCCATTCTGTTGCACTGGTGCGGCAAGAGCAACAGACTGCCTCTCCAACTGGCTCCTCAGCTGTGCACATAACATCTGGTACAGCACACAACCTTCAGTGAATCCCTTGCATGCCATGGTGCACACCTGCGCTGATGCCGTGAGGAAGAGGGATGAGGAGTGAATGCCCGTCTGGAACTGCGACTGGGTGAGGAACGCGCCCATCTTGAGGCGGGAGTCATCCCCTGCATGCAAGCACGGTCCATGCACAGCCCACACCATCACATCATACACATCATCACACAAGAACATCATAGAGGTGGCGCATCACAGCTGCCACATGCTTTCTGGAGCCTGACAAGGTGCACGGCCCAGAAGGAAACGACGCCACCTTGCGTGGTGATTTCCGCAAGCCATTATTGCGACTGCCCCTGGCCTGCATCCCGCCTGCCGAGCTGCATCGCTGTGTTCAGCTGATCAACTGATGCATGCCACTGAACATCCTGCGCTGCCATGCCGATGGATGAGATGCATGAGAATTGCTCACGCGCCTGAAACAACAGGGTACTCGCCCACTTGCAAGCTACACCCCCACACCCTGATCCAAACCAAGCATCCCCGCCCAAAGAGTGCCCCACGCACCAGGGTATGAGCCAGCAGAGGCTGACAGGGACTTGATGATGGGCATGAAGATGCCACCCGCGCGCGCTGACGTGGAGGGCATAGCAGGGGCTAGGATGGTCTCTGCCACGTTCAGCCCTAGGGACAGCCCCAACGTGGACTTGCCCATGGCACGCACAAACATGTTGGCGATGCGCTCGCCCAGACCTGGGCAGGGGCAGGGGAGGGGCGGGGGTTAGCACAGCCGCAGGTGAAGATTGCTTGGCACTGGAGAAACCGATGTGGAGAGGGGGTGTTGATGTGCTGGGCACAGCGAGAAGGCATGTTGGTTGGTGGCAACAATGCATGCCATGTCATGCGGTCAGACGGCCTGGATGACCTGCGTGTCTGCACTTCAGCCATATGGCTGCAGCACACACCTGTCTTCTCAAAGCCCTTGGCAAAGAAGAAAGACACCACAATCAGCCAAATGACCTCGTTGGTCATTGCACTGAATGCCTGCGATGGTCAGTTGCAAACACACGCACAAGCCACATGTCAGTGGGTGCTTGCAGGAAAAGCAGGCGCCGCACGGCACACACGCACGTGGCACAAGCAACGACTGCACTGCACACACCAACGATTGAATGTTGCAGCGGCATGAATGCCCCGACTGGTGTTTTCTTTTCATGTTTGTATCTACTGGATGGATACCCAACTGGATGCACATCCAAAGCGTGGTGCACCGGCGTAATAGCATACCTGTGCAAAAGTGAGTGTCTTGGTGGCCAGGGTGACTGTGACTGCGATGAAAGCCCATGCGCCCACTGGCAATGGGTCCAGCACCAGGCCCAGAATGGTGCTGACGAAGATGGCAAGCAGCTGACGCCCCTGTGGTGCAGTGGCAGTCAGCAGGGGGGCCCACAGATCTGCTGGCTAGTTTGAGGGCTACTATGACAGCTGACAGCCAAGCCTCAACGCTGTGTGTGCTGGTCACAGAGACACATGCCCGTGAGAGCACACATACTGTGTGTCTGTCACTGGTGCTGGGGCGCTCCCCATACTCATGGCCAGGTGCCTCGGCACAACATGGGCACACGCACTGCATGCTGCCATACATGCCCATGCTGCGTGCATGGAGGCACAGCACAGCAGCGGAGTCAGCAACGCACCTGAACAGTTATTGATTCTGGCATAGGCACCAGGAATCGGACTGCCAAGCCTACTGCGATCGCCTGCAGGGCTGGGATGATTTTAACACCCTGCGAGCACAGATTTTATCCGTATCAGCCGCATTCCTTGATGGACGTTTACAAGTCAAAATTGAGCATGTGGCACAGTTCTTTCTTACAATGGCCGGGCAGATGGGCCCCTGTGCAGGCGGAAGTGTATTGACTGCTGCTTGAGGTGGAGCGGGCAATGAAGACATCGCGCCATTGCCGTTGCTGCTGGCCTCCGGTTGCTGCGCGTCCACTGGGGCTTCAGCAACCTGGAAAGGTAGGATTGGAGGGTCGAGTGCTTAAGCCGCGCACACGGATCGCAATACGTGGAGCTTAATGCACAATATATAAGGCTTCATTGGGCAAGAATCCAGCGCCTACCTTGACATCAGACCCTTTGCCTGCAGACCGCAGCAGCGGGTCTCTGCTGCGACCCAGGACCGGCAGCGTTGGCCTGTAAGGGATATAATGTAAGTCAGACGCTTGCAGGCGAACTGTGCGCGGCAGGCTGCTATGATGTACAGACCTGACAAGAGGCGATGCGCCCCTTGGCACAGGCGCCGGGCGCATTAGCCCGCGACACGAGCCCATCACCACCTGCATCTTTGTTTTTTAATTGTTGCAACTAGATTTTCCCAGCACGTGCTGCGATGCAAGAGTTGGAGGAAATGCTATTCAAGGGTCCAGTCGGCACCCAAAAACCACCTTGGCCTTAAGCGGGAGCACAGCAAGTGGGGCCGTTTCTCTCAAGTGGTTGTGTGAGAAATCACACATGGGCTTTAAGAAAAGGATTTTCGGTGGCTTTCCTGACTGATGCCTCAAAAGAATGCATTGCTATGCACCAAGGGCCACAGCCTTACAAATCAATCAGTGCCAGAACTCGCACCGCCCCACAGTGCAGCACCGCCATAACAGTCACAGGTGCCGCGCCCCGTCCCACCATCTCTCCTCAATGCACGGCCACTATGCAAAAGATCGAGCATATGTCTTCTGATCCAACATGACAGCAGGCTCATTACAGGCCCGGGTACAAACACAGCACCTTCCTGCGATCTTGAATACTTGCACGTACCATCCACTTGCATGACACCATGGTCAAGGCGGCTGGTAACTGCCTCTCTTCTGCCGCTATTTCACAGCATGCCACATCACCCAACATAGCCACACTCATCAACCAGTCTCACCCAACCCACACATGTATCGCGGTCCCACGCACACCCAAGCCACATGCTGCACCCTCGCATTATTGCACCAACTCACCAAAGGGTAGGCCGCGCACGGCAACGCTGTAAGACCCATCCCGATATATGTCTTTCTTGCCTCGTGAGCATGGGCAGTGAGCCAACACCAAGCAGCAAGATCATAATCTTGCAATCGAAACCTCGCGCAGCGAACTGGGCCCAACTCCAGCTCCTGGCTGCTACAAGCTGTCCACCAGCCCTAATGCCTGCTGTTTGCCTCAAAGTAGCCAGTGATTTGGTCGCTGACAGCCCACACGATTGCCTGGCCAGGAGGGATGCGCAATAGGCGGGGCAGCAAACCACGCCACATGGCCATAATGCCCTCCTCCGCAGGAATCTTGACCAGTGCATCAAAGAAGCCCTGTGTGCGCACAGTGATGGAGGGCACCACGCATAATGAAGCCAGTTACAAGGTAGCGTGCCAAACAAGAATGTGACACAGAATGTAAGCAAGATTTGTCCAAACAACAGCAGTTCTGAGCAAAAGGCGTTGGTAGCAACTACAGAGCTGTGTACCGTATAACACGCCCACACTGAGGCCTGCAACAGTGCCCTCTTACCTTGTACTTGATGGTGCCTTGAGATTTGGACTGTGCCATTAGGCGCGTCTTGGCCACATCAAATGGGCCGGTGGCAATAGGGCCCAGCACGGCAGCCAAGAAGCCGCTGGTCATGGACTGAGACATACAAGTGCCCAAGATAAGGGAGTGGTGAGATTCAGCATCATGTGTAGCTGTTTGATGTACTGCTCAGCCCAGGCAACAGAGTGTTTCTGCCTGCGCTGTGCAGCTGTCAACGATCTGGGCTCAGTCTACTACAGTCCTAGTCTGACTTGGCAGCACTGAGATGGCTGCAGAAGGTGCTCACCTGCGTCGGTGTCAAGATCCTGCCATCGCCTTCATGCTTGTCCCAAAGTAGCACGTCCATATTGTTCTTCGCCCAGAATAAGCACATCTGCCCCACAGGAACACCAGAGGATCCTTGGTAAGCTGCCTCACAGCCGTTTGGCTCAGGATGGGCTCAGGATCACACACGTTTACCAGGGGGCAATCCTATCAAGTTCTGTACAAGCGCGATGGTGGTGGAATGGCAGCTGCTGGGCATTCCCACCTGGTTGGTGCCATTGCGCATGATTGTGGGGGAAGCCCCTGACCACATGCCGCGAATGCCCTCTTCCCGCAGGACTGTTGCTGCACAGTGGATGGGGCCCTGCAGAGCGTGGGGCAGCCCAATGCACACTCATCTACTCCTGCCCCTCAAATGCTGGTCAGCGCAAGTGCAAGATGTGAGGCTCGATATCGCACTGGCATTCACAGGTGCGCACACCCACAAAGGGTTGCACTCAAGCGGGGCTGCAGCTCCAAGCACTTTCTGCAGGCTGCTGCTGTTTGAATGCTGCAGCGCTCACCTTGTACTTCAGCTGATCCTTGGCCAAGCCCCTCTGCTGCTGCAACCGAATCTTGACCACCTCAAAGGGGGTCACGATGACCAAGGCCTCTGTAATCCCTGCCATGAAGCCAGCTGCCATGCGTCGCCCATCTGTCAGCTTGCCATCCTGCACAAACACACATCAGCAACCGTCTGCTCCCCTGTGTACAGCTCCCAAATGTGCGCCCGCAGCGTCACAGGAACCGGCGACACTCACAGGGGCCACTGGTGTTTGTGGCTGCAAACACTGCACCTTCACGGCTGCAGATCATGCAGGCTGCCTGTACCTTCACACCTTGTCACGTAGCAGGTTCTGGTACACCGAGTTGGATCCCATGCGTAGAGCGTACTTGAGCGTCAAGTGCGTGGCAAAGGGTGTGAGGCCTTTCCACAGTGAACGCAGCCCCTCCTCCTGGTAGATCGTACGCCCTGTCTGGATGATCCCCGTGTACTTGCCTGCAGTGATCGAGCATGCACATTGGCTGCCTGACTGGCGCTGAATGTCCGCTGTTATGTTCGAGACATACAGTTGAGCAGCAGACATGAGTTGTCAGCATGTTCCATGGAACTCGTTCCAACTAGGTGCATGGTTGACACGGAATCCCTTTTCACACCTTGACGGTCAAGCTGGATGCGTGTCTTGATCACATCCATGGGCTGCAGGGCGCACGCCTGCATTTGCAGCCATTGTTCAACTTGGTTGTGCCCGCACACTGCAGCTGGTTCGGCAAAGCTGTTGACCACTGAGTGCACGCATGGGCTGGGACAGGTGGATGCGCGCACTTGCCCCATGGGCACACATTGCATTGCGAGCTCCATGCAACCATGTGACTCGGTTGGTTGACCAGCACTGAGCACGCACCTCCGCCACGCCCCCAATAGAGCCTGCGAAGCCCTTCACCCACGGCGACACGCCGACCTTCTTTTTCTTTTCGTCACCCATTGCTTGGGCTCCGAGTCCGGCACTGATGAAACTGGCTGGGAGCAGCCGCGATGATCCACAACCAGTACCAAGAAGCGCACGCGCTCTGCAACGAAAGGAAGGTGCACGAGTTCCGACATGGTTGGAGGGGTAGGACTTGAAGGGCGCACTGAACACAATTTTGCACCGATGGCGCATGTTGACCGCCGTGTCTATGAGCGAACATGTGCTAGGCTTCAGACTGTACTCCACAGACCCAATCATCCCAACGTGGGCCACAAACGCTTGATGCGGACATCAATGTAGCCTTGCAAGTTCAACGACTTCAAGACAGCTGTTGCGCTTAGTGGCGACTGCTGGACTGGGTGCTGCACAAGTCCCTCGTGGTGCCCCTTGAAGTGCCCTAATGAAGAGCACAGGACAGCTGCCGCGCCTCACCTTGGCTATTATAAGAAGAACCTCAGGGGCTGACGCTCATGCTCGTGGCTGAGTTGGCAGCTGGCGGCACCCAACACGTGCTGACGAAGCAGCAGG
Organism: Haematococcus sp. NG2; assembly: GCA_004335575.1. Taxonomy (NCBI): domain Eukaryota; kingdom Viridiplantae; phylum Chlorophyta; class Chlorophyceae; order Chlamydomonadales; family Haematococcaceae; genus Haematococcus; species Haematococcus sp. NG2. The sequence continues at coordinate 18,271 of QAXD01000162.1, read as the reverse complement.
CAGCACGGGGTTAACAAACGAAATGGTACTGGTTCGTATGGTGAGTAATAGATCCGTGCAAGCAGTAGCTGCCCACATGATAAGTGTGCTGATGTCCACGCTGTGTGAGCACCTTCGAAACCTTGAAGTTCGCTTGAGAACAATACCGTTCAACTACGTGTACACAACCTTTAACATGCCCTGAACGACCTGCACGTGCGCATCATGTTTCATGACGCAGCCTTTTGGGACACGCGGGTTGCCGAAGACAGAGCTGCAGAGAGGGAGGATGTGAACTGGTAAGATGACCTGCCTTCACACTCATGGGTCACCACATCAAACAAAGGACAGCTGCATGGTGACAGCCATGCCCTGCATGCGAGCTGCACCAGCTGAAGGACAGCCAGGAAGCCACCAAGGCGGCATGGACTATTTGCTTGCAAACTGCATCCAGTGCTGCTGAGCATGTGGGCAAGGCATGCACATGGCAGTGCGTATTGACATAATACAAGCATCACCAGCACATTGCGTGCACATGCTGCTGGTGCGGCGTGGCAAGAGCGACAACAGCAGCACGCGGGGACACAGCGGGGCAAGCCTGCCTTTCTCACACCTGCCCGGCTTCTCAGCAAGAACTCACACCACCACCTGCATTCCCCTGTGCAGGTTCTTCAAGTATCAGATCTTAAAAGACCTGCTGCAGCCCATTGTCTGCCGGCCACGCTGTGCTGCATTGGTGGTGGGCAGTGGCACATCCACTTTCCCAGAGGAGCTCTATGATGGGTGGGCGGGGAAGGAGACTTCAGACCATGCTGTTGTGCACTGGGTATAGGACTGGGTATGCACTGGGTATAGGTATACACAGACAGCTGTAGGATTGGTGGTTGGCACGGGCGGCTAGATATCATGCTGTGCATGACGTGTGGACGCTGCACAGCATGCAGCTGGCACACGATGTGCGAGCGTTTTGGTGCAAGTGTGCATGTATGCTTTTGCGCTGGCACGCGACGTGGTGTCCTTGTCCGGTACCATGCTGGCCATGTGAGCCACACCCTGAGTGGCGCACGCGTAGCACATAATGTGCGCAGGGGTGTGCGGGAGGTGATGCTGGTGGATGCCAGCAGTGCAGCAATCGAGGCCATACGCGCACGCAACCAGTCAGGGCGCAGCGGGCTCAGCACACAGGTGAGCTAGTAAACTCTTGAACTCAACCCTTAACCCTAAACCCTCAACCCTCAACCCTCAATGCTAACCCCTGATCCCTAAACCCATGTGTGTGCTCACATGCTGGGTTGTGGAGGAGCTGCTAAGAAGCGTTACTATCATGATTATTAATAATACCCTAAGTGAGCTTGGCTCCCACCGGGCTGCACCTTTTCATAAAAGGGCAGCAGTGTAGTCCAGCTTCCAGTTGCTTGCTGGAGCTGGATCCAGGGCTTGTTGGAGCCGGATCACAGGGCCATCAGGTTGATTGGAACTACGTCGTCGTGCTGCTCCTGCCGCTGGCTGCAACACGGGAACCAGAAAGTGTGGGGGCAATTCACTGTACCTTTCGTCCACAGCATGCACTCGACTGCCCTTTTGGCACCGCCCCTTTCAATTCATCACCCAACGCACGGTGCCACCACTAATGTGCACGCACCATGTACCTGCTGCACATCTCAACATGCGCTACACCCTCACACCCCCAGCCCTTCTCCGGTCTGCTTGCCCTACCAGGTGCTGGACATAGGTGCCCCTGATACTGTGGCCAAGTTGGTGCCGGCTGGCAGGCCACCCTATGACCTGGCTGTGGACAAGGGCACACTGGATTGCCTGCTGTGTGAGAGGGAGGGGTACCCGCGCGCGCAAGCGGCAGTACGAGCGCTGTACGAATCCTTGAAGGTGGGCGGGGAACAATCCTAGTTTGGCAACTGCAGGGTGCGTTGTAGAATAATGATAGTAGTAATAAGACGGCGTTGTAGAGCATGATGGGAAATGCAACACGGCGCATGGGAGTGCAGTCACTAATAATACTATTAACACAGCGTTTCACAGATGTTTCTGCCTGCCGGAGCCTGACAGCGTGTGTAATTCACCTCATTTGGTGCAGACCCCAGGCACGCTTGTCATTGTGTCTCACTCTCCCCCCGCGGACCGCATGGAGCTGCTGGAGTCTGTGAGTAAGAATAACAACAACAACAACAACAATAATAATAATGATGATGATGATGATAAGAATAACAATAACACGGCGGAACCTGTGAGTCACACCACACATTGCTTGCCATGTAATGATGATGGTAGCATGCATGATGATGACCACACGTTGCTGCTCTCACTGTCATTGTTCGTTGGGTTTGACGCACTCAATCACTCAACTAGTGCCAAGGCATGAAGCTGCATTTGGCACTGCTCTGCTGGCACTGCAACTGTTGACATGAATGCACTCATTCAGTGCCAAGACATGCATCTCTGACACTGGTGTGCCTGACCTGTTCATCTGGCTGCGCCAACCACCCCCCAGGTGTACTGGCACGACATCAAGGTCAAGGTCGTGCGCCCAGTGCCTCTGGATGAGCTGTGCAAGGAAAAGGTGAGTGCACAGCATTGCAGAAACATCTGTGAAACGCCGTGTTGATATTATTACTATTACTACAGCATTTCAGCCTGCTGAGGCACGTTGGCTGCCAACACAAGGGCAAGGTGGATGCACACATCCTGGCGGAGGGTTAGGGGTTTCTGCATATGATCCCATTTGCGGGACAGTGCAGGGAATTTTGGTGGTGGGAGGTGATTAGCCGTGAGCGCATCTGCATGTTGTGTGAGTAGCATAACGTAACAGCGGGTATGTGGTGTGACTGGTGTGCCCAAACAGTGCTCCCCTGGTGTGACTGCTGTGCGTCGTGTTTGTGGCCCCAACTTGCTGCCCCTGGTGCTGCAGCAGGCGTCGCCCGCGTGGCAAGGTGTTTTACCATGTTGGCAGATGCTCACCCATGTAAGCCATGTTCCTTGCGTTCCTGTTTTGGCACAGGTGCCTGATCAGGTCTTGGAGGACATGCCGGAGCTGCCAGCAGCTGCGCAGACCTTTGAGGCTGGTGGTGCGTACGTGTACGTACTGACAAAGTAAGGAGCACATATGTGCTGATGAAGCCGCGACAGGTGATGAAGTCGCAACAGATGCCGGCCGCATGGCACTCGCACCATCACCATGCAGTGACATGTGGATGGGCAGGAGGTGTGACAGTGATGCCAAGATCTGTTCAGTAGTTTAGATGCTAGTATAGATAGTAGTATAGATGCTAGTATAGATACTAAGCTTATATGATGGGGATGACCCATTCCAAACCCATGAAAACCACAAGACTGCAATGACCCTTTGGGGTGCTCACTGGTGTCTATGGCAATATGTAACAACAAACGAAGAAGATTATTATTGTTATTTATTAAACGAAGAAGAACAACAAGTGGACAAGAACAACAACTACAACAGCATGGTTGTGCAGGTTTATGTGGATGTGCCAGGTTGTACTGATGTACATGGTGTCCAAAATAATTTAAAGCAGTGGTTGGATGAGGCTGCCTGCTTGCATCCTGCAAGTCCCACAGCGTCATAAACTCCTGGACATCAGCCATGCAAGGGGATGGAGATTGCAAGTTGCCATGCATAACTGGCACCAATCGCATGAGAGTACTGCCAGCACCGTTGCGTTGTGCACACCATGCAAAAAGCTGGCGGGCAGGCCACTGGCAGGGTTTGTGAACGTTTCTTGGAAGATGACTACGAACAGATTCTCACGTGTAATCTTCAGTGGCGTGCTTTTAAGCATGCAATGCTGATCAGCCCGTGTCGGCTGAAGGCTCATGTAACATGAACATGAACATTCAGTGGCGTGGACCACATGGTCAGCGTACATGCAACATGCGTGCATATTACCAAGGGAATGAAACGTCGCAGCTGGATATGAGAGAGAAGGTTGAGACCCAGCGGATCATAACAGTATTGTTGGGACGAGAGCCGCGCACACGTTCAAGTTGGCTGCTGTCAGGATATCCCATCTGTGGCTCATGTGACCAGTAAGCAGTAACTGGTGCAGCCATCAACACTCAGCCACCCACACATCCGAACAAGTACAACTTGGGGTTCTGGTCCGTTGCGTGTGTGTGTGCCATCTGCTGCCATGATAACGTGGCCTTGTCGTAGCCAGGAGCTGAGTGCTGATGTATGGGCAGGCAACACTCTGGCCAACACTATGGCCATGAAATAGGTTATCAGCATGGGTCCGTCTATCAAGGCAAGTTCAACACTGTTCCCCAGCCATGTCCACCCAAACAGCCATGTGGGACCTGAGCGGTCACCCATCACTCACAACCCGCACCAGTCGTTGGCATGCAGGGACCCATTCAAGCACAGCGCCTGCAGCCTCGTGTCTAACTTAGTGTAATAGCTGGCTGTCGTGGCACCAGGCGAGATATCCTGGCACCTTCCCATTGTCCAAGGACATGTGCAAAGAGCTATCCAACTGTCCAAGGATGTTTGCAAAGAGCTGTCCAAACGTGTCCAAGCAGCACCCGGCATCCCGTCCATCCGTCCCCATGGCTCAGGCATTGACTCAGAGTCTCAGACAGAGCTGCTGCTGGTGAGGCTGGGCATCAATGACCCCACCACGTGCCTGCCCATGGCCAGCAAGCACCACAGCAACAAAGCTGACCCCGCGCCCACACCATGGCCGACAACATTCACTCACCCTCCCCACCCTCCCCACATCCTCATGCACCTGCTCGCCCTCGACGCTCCCACCCTGCTCGCTCCCTCGCCTCAAGCAGCTGCATCCATCACAGCACACGGAAGCAGCCGCAGCATCCGGTCACTCGCGCGCTCCCTCTTAGTGCGTGTCGATCTGCTTGATCGTGACCACAGCGCCAGGCGAGATCTTGTTGAGGCCGATGAAGATCCAGTATTTGAAGAAGACATCAATGATCACGGGCACGACGCCCACAAAAATGACCACACCCTCCTCCTCAGCCTCAAACCCATAGTGGCCCATCACAAGCTCAATTAGGCCAGTCCAGCCCTCTTCGGAGTGGTATCCCAGCAGCGTATCCGCGATGAGGATGATCAGCACGGCCTTGGCGATATCGCTGCACGTGCAAGTGGCACAGGAGGAAGGTTGAATCCATTGCATTGTTAATGAGGGTTTTCCCCATTTGGGCATGACGCTGGAACAGGGACACCAAAGGCCCCAAGCGCCCGGGATCAAGTACAGGCGGCGTTTGAGGCACAGTCAGCAGTACGGCGGTACAGTCGTGCAGCCTGACAACAGCTGCCCGGAAGCAGGTGTGTACACCATGTGCGATTGAGTGTGTATGTACGCAGAGGAGTACGAGCAAGCCTGTACGCATACATTCACTGCGTCAATGCCCTGCTCAAGCTCGCAGACTCCATGACATTTGTGAGCCCCGCGCAACCCGCTTAGTGGTAATCAGAAGCAGCTTGTTCACGGCTGATCAGTTCTGTATGATGATGACAGAGACCCTCAGAGACCCTGCACTCCTACCTCAGGCCGTCAAAGAGGCGGGACAGCGTGTTGAAGAGTGCCTGGCGGCCGCGGCTCTGCTGCACCAGCATCGCAAACAGCACGATAGCCGACACCGAGTCGGACACCACGGTGATGAGGTTACGCTCGTTGGCTTCGCGCTCCTCCTCCACCACCTCCTCCGCGAACTCGCGCAGGTGCTCCAGGATCTGGAAGGTGGGTAGGTTTGAGGTTCAAGGGTCTAGGGTTTAGGGTTTAAGGGTTTAGGGTTCAAGGGTTTAGGGTTTAAGGGTTTAGGGTTTTAAAGGGTGGGTGAGAAGACAAACGAGTGAGGGGAGGATCATGCAAAGAGTGGGGAGCGAGATCACACAAATGAGTGAAATGAGTGAGGAGCAGGGATCACACCAAGAGCGAGCTGCGGCACACCAAGAAGGGGGGAGTGTGGACCGCGCGAACAGTAAGGAGCTGATCACGCAGCGTGTGATGGGTGGTTCACACAAGAGTGGGGGGCGGATCAAGGAAAGAGCGAGGAGGTCATCATGATCTCATGATGAGGACCACACAGCTGCAGCCAGGTGGTGCGGGATCTGGGTACGGCACGCTGTGAAGGCAGTATGGCTGAACCCGGATTGGATCAGGTGCAGACCAGAGTGGCACAGGGGCGCAGCGCTTCGGCGGACGGCGCACAGCATTTCACTGTCGGCTCGTGCTTGTCACGCGCTGGGTACTGGGCTGGGCTGCACAGCGTGAAGCCCGTGAACATGTGCGCCACCCTGACCCCTAACCCCTAAACACGCTGTCATGTTGTGTACGCTGCACACGCTGCGTGCCATGTCATGCATGTGCTGCAGTACGTTATTAGGGGCCATGAACGGGCAGCACAACCCTTTGGCACGACAATCACCCATGAGCAAGCATGTCATCCTGCCCTTCGCCCCCGCACCTGATCCTCTGACAGCGGTGGCAGCTTCCCAATGGCCATTTCAAAGCGTACACGGGCCTCCTCAATGTGCACCTTTTGTGCACCCTCCACTTTCTGGCGGTCAGTCATCGCAAACGCCTCGGCGTTGTTCTGTGTGGCGCCATGGTGAAGGTGTGTGTGTGGGTTGGGAGAGGTGTGGGAGTGCAGTGCAGAGGGTGGTGCACGTTTGAGGGTGTGGGAAGATAATTTGATAATTAATGATAATTAATGACAATTTGATATGTGCTAGAGATCTCCATGTGCACACCATGTGCACGGGATGCCCGTGTGTTTGTGGTGCTCAGGATGGATCCCAGCAAACTATGTGTAGATTGTGCACTCCACCACCCTGCACGACCACCCTGTGCCCCATTATTACAGTGCATTCACGCTCATCAACCCCAACCCAGGTCATATGGCCCTGGTCCTTCCGCGCTGCCCTCACGCTGGTCAACACCGTCACACCAGCCAGCGGCTGGAAAAGACAAGAAACGAAAAGAAAAGATAAGAAAAGAAAAGAAAAGAGAAGACACCCGGTCACACCTGGAGTGTGAAAGACAGCACAGGGTCTGCCAGCGCACGCGACACTGCAAAGCCGGTGACCAGCGGGAGCACCAGCAGCTGGATCGCGTAACGGATCGCTGTCTGGGACTCGTCCTTGTTGGCTAGCGCCTCTCCCTGCAGAGACAGGCGCGGACGAGGCAACAAGAGGTTGAATAATTGGGTCTGAATGAGGTCACTCTGAATGACGTCACCGCGCTTGCGTACACACACAACCGTTCTTCACTCCCCTCGCATGGTCACATGCACAGCCATGCATGGTCACATGCAGAGTCACACGCACAGTCATGCACGGGTCACACACAATGGTTCAAGTCCAGTCATTGCACTGAGAATGTAGTCCTACCGCCGATTAAAGATATAAAGAACAAACTAGTACGAAATACGCGGTCACACATGCCGATGGACACACACGGTCACATGCCCGGTCCGTCCACAGCCACACATGGCCGTACGCTGCCAAACACATCCAGTCACACCTGGTCACACGCGATTGCATATGGTCACACATACAGCCGCCACATGCTCAAAAACAGTCGTCACATGCTGAAACACCCCCCACACACACCTGCAAGGTGTCCTCTGTCCGCTCTTGGTCAGGGTCCACTGCACCCGTCACAGCCTGCGTTCATTTTAAAAAAACCAACTCGCAAAACCGCGATTAGAGTCTTGTACAGGTCCACGAATTGAATTCTTTGTGCGCACAGCACAGCCCCAGAGCGCATGCAAAGCGCCCATCAGCAGCCACAAGGGACATGATGTGCATGGGCATGCCGGTGGAACATGAGCAGCAGGCACACTGCGTGGAAAGCATCTCAGCCCAGCCCAGCCCAGCCCAGCCCTGCAGCAGGGCTCTAGGCATCATGTCGTGCCCCCATGCCCTGAAGGACCTTTGCTGGAGTACCCTTCCCAACAGTATGGGATGCCTGCCTGTGACAGCCCACGGGCAGCTGGTGCAGGTAAGTTGACTGCAGGGCAGGCACAGCAGCGGCACGCGAGAGACACAGCAGGTGAAGGACTTGCCTGTAGGTCCAGCAGCGGTGTGATCCACTTGTCGCGTGGTGTGCTCTCACCCTTGCGCTGCCGCAACTCCGCCTGCGCAGCACGGGCACATTCAACCAGCCCAGGTATGGGTGCATGATGTGTCATGCGGGGGACATCCCACCTCCGTCCCCTAAACCCTAAACCCTTAACCTTAAACCCTGAAACCCTAAACCCAGCCCCTAAACCAGGTGCAGTGGTGCACGTTGCCAATTGCTGGCCGGCCACTTTGCTGTTTGCTTAATGTGTGCCAGAGTGCTCTGTAGGGGGGCTTCCCTCATCCTCTGTGCTTCACTTGTCTACTTGGCTATGTGCTTCACTTGGCTTCACTTGGCTACTTGGCATCCCCAATCGCTCCCTCCCAGCCGCCTTCAGCTGGTCTGTAGGTTCCATCACGCTCCAGACATGTGTAGATTGCCTGCACACCATCACACCCTTAAGACGCACACACCAGACCCTGCTAACATCCCGGCAGTACAGTAACTTTCTGAGCTGTGGAATAAAACCACTGCAGCACACCCACCTCCACCTCCTGTGCCAGGGCCTCCATCACATCTTCATCCAAATTCTCTTCGGGATCCCAATCCTCGGTCCAAGGGTCGCCCCATTCGTTGACCTCTGCAGCCGTGATTTTACGGGGTGGGGGTGGAGGTGGTGGGGGCGGGGGCGGGGGCAGGGGCCCCTGCTGGTTCATCATCAGACGCTGCTGCTTCATCATGGTGGCAGTGGTGATCCTGGGCCCTGCGCCCTCGATGCCTGCAGCAGCTGCGGCTGCAGCACCCGAGCCGTCAGGCGCGGGCACGCCTCCCATAGCAGCACCACCACTGAAGCCTGCGTTGCCCCTGTTGCCTGCTGCGATGTCTGCAGCGACGCCCAGGCCAACGCCTGTGAGTCCCATCATGCCAAAGTTCTGCATGAAACTCCGGAAGCGTGACATCTGCCCGGAGTCAGAGTTGTCATTGCTACCAGCACCTCCGTTGGGCCTCCGTGGCTGCTGGCTGTTGCTGCCACCATTGCCTGTGGCGCGGCAAGAGAGTGCCATGCGCTGCCGCTGCTGCAGCATGGCGCGCATGGGCGCATGCAAGCCTTGACTCACATCAGGCACAGGCCCGAAAGCACAACATTGATGCACTAAACCTGTCGCAGCTGCGAGCTTGGCAGATTGGACACGTGCCGCCTTACGACTCCATTTTGAGGTGCGGGTGCGACCATGACCTCCGGATGATGATCTCCCTGAAGTGGTTGGTGGCTCCGTGTGCAGGAGCCCCAGCTGCCTCATTTCATCGCTCCCTTTACCTGTCGCCTTGCACTAGGACCCTGACCCCTGCAGGAGCGTACCTCAGGGGTCAGAGCGCGAAAGATGGCAATGTTGCACAGACCCTTATGCGGGATTGCTGCTGGTTGCCAGCTGCATGTCATGTCGATTGCTCACGTGTATATGCAGCACCAGGTTTGCCGCTTGGAGCGAGCAGATGTTGAAGAATGTGCTTAATTAATCGCAATCGGCCCTATCCTACAACCAATTCAACTACGATCAGAGTGTGCCTGGTGCATCCACAAGGAGAACCTTCTATCACTGCGCGTGGCGTTAATAAGCCGAGGGGTTACGCCTGATGGACAATCGCCTCCAGTGCAGCAAGTGTGTGGTCATTGGTATGGCACAAACCCCTGGAAGGAGGCATCCTAGGCTCCATCAGAGCGTGGTTTCATTACATAAGAATTGTGGTGGTCATATGCCCCGGTGGGCTGTCAGCATGTGCCACTCTCAGTACGGCAATTCACCCAAGGTCTGTGTTTCACAATCCTGCGGGCTCCTGCGGGCTGCGGTCATAAGCTTCACTGCAGCGGCTGGGGCATTGGTGCCCGCACTGCAGGGGAAAGCATGTGCTGCGGCACATCAACCTCGGACCTGCGCAGCAAGCCAAGGGCGTGAGCAGGTATGTCAGTAACAGTGGTACCTGTCCAACACCATATTGTGGCGAGACTACGAGCATGTGAGTTGATACACCGCGACCGTGCATTACGGCTGAAGAGTAGGCCATTGTACATACTATGTCTCCCCAGCTGAATGCCCGTTCAGTCACCATACAATTCGTTAGGCAAGCAACACCAAGCTCTCTCACCCATCTGGCAGGACCCGCCGTGCGGCCCCATCTGGAAGAATGATCTCCTTCAGGCCACTGGGGTGGTGTGCCTCACTCTGCATGATGAACAATGTGAGCGATGCAGCGGAGGTTACAAAACCACCAGGCCTATCGTCCTCAAGCAAAACACGCGTTCCATGTGGTGGGTGCTGGGCAGCATGACCGTTCACAGCAGCAGGATCGTGTTGCGCTGTGCAGGATCGTGCTGCTGTGCATGTATCTGCAAATGCTGGGAAACCAGTGGGTAGACAAGGATCTGCCGTTACCTGGCCCGAGGGGAAATGGAACACTTCCACGCCATCTGTGTACGTGGTGTGCCAGGTGGACACCTGTGTGGCTCACACATCATACATTGGTGACATCACACATCACACATCACAAACAGAACCGAGTCAGCGTCAATGGATGGATCCACATGCACGCTCTGCAGGCGTTGCTGTGAGGATCACAGCTTAAAGCTCCAGGTGTGACAGGGGCGATGGGATTCAGGGATCTGAGAGTCCAGCTATGCAAGGAGGCCACTGAGGATGATGCAGGCCTGCTAAGGCTTGACCTGCCTGTGCCCCATGTAAGGGCACTGCCTGTGCTCTACGTAAGGTCCCCTCCAGCAGTCCCCTCCAGCAGCACACAAGCAGCCTTTAAGCGTCAGGGTCACGTGCTGGCAAGCAGGCACAGACACAGCGGCATGGGCGGGACCTAACTGCATCACCACCAACACCGCCAGATCGTGTGCCTTGAGTATGAATACCACGAATAAGGTACATGTGCTTTGGGGATGAATACCATACATCCGGGTTGGCGGTGGGAGCCAGCTCACCTCGGCATAGAAATACTCGGTCATTCCGCCCTGGAGCGTGTGCTTCACATCCCCGTTCGCGAACCGGATGATGGTTGCACCGGTTGGAAGGCTGACTTTCAGGGTGCCGTTGCTGAACGTGACCTCCCGGCGGCCTGATGCAAACACCCGCTCGTGCTTGCCCTCCGCATGCTGCACCTCTTTCACCACGTGATCCCCGCTGCTGTGTGGCCCACCCCAGGCGCTGCCAGCAGCCGCAGACTGTATTGCCCCTGACTGTACTGGCTGTCTGGCTGTACTGCTGTACGGTAGGCTGTCTGACTGTACGGCCCCTGACTGTACTGCTGCCTGTTGTCCTCCACCATACCACGTATTACTCTGCATGGGCCCGCCGCTGTGCTGCGGCCCGGTGTACTGCTGTGATGTGTACTGCTGTTGCTGCTGCTCGTACTGCTGTGTACTGCTGTAGCCCCAGGTGCCAGCAGCAGGCTGCTTGGGATGTGCGGCACCATGCAGCGGCGGCTGAGCTTGCACAGCATCTGTGGCCCGGCCTGAGGCACCGTGCTGCCTATGCGCTTGCATGTGCTGGTGCAGCACTTGCTCTGAGAGCAGAACTGGCGGCTGTGCTGGTGTTGCGTATGCCTGACCTTGCAGGGCGGGTCCACTGGGCTGCACACCATGCCGTGCACTGCTTGGCCCGCCACCCATGCCACCAACGCCCCCCAGGCCACCTGGCCGTGCCGGAGGGCCATGCTGTTGCAATGGCATGTTCCCTGGCACCCCTGCTGTATGTGGAGGCGCATGCCGGCCCCCGGCACCACCAGCTTCAAACTCATACGCAACGGCACCCAAACTGCGCTCCTGAGCCAGGCCAGCGCCATAATGACCTTGTACCGCAGACATGCTGGCCACACTGCCCTGACCCTGCAAGCCCAGGCCATGCTCTGCCGTGCCAGCCTGGCTGAGGCTGCCAAAACTGGCCTCCCCGTCCAGCTGCCCGCCCTGCGCGGGTTGCTGGCCGTACTGCGGCTGTGACATGCGGCGCGGCTGTGACGGTGGCTGTGCCGGTGGCTGCGAAACAGGATGCAGCTGCAGCCCGTGGCGTTGGGTGGTGCCGTGTGGGTGGCCATGCACGTGCATGCTGCTGCTGCTGCTGGCGCCCTGCAGCGCAACTGCGTGGTGTGACTGCGGCTGCTGCAGCGGCTGCTGCCAGGGGTTCAGTGATGAGGAAGGCCCGTCACGGGAGCCCGCGTGCCCCGTGATCGCCCACGCGTGCTGCGACCGCTGCTCTGCACGCACCTCCTGCAACGTGCTGCCCAGGGCCCTGAGGCCATCCATGGACCAGCCGCTGCTGCTGGCCTCACCCCCTGGCGATGCTGCAGGCGCAGCCGCGCCTCGCCGGCTGTTGCCGCCGCTGCTGCTGCTGTGCATGGGCCCGCCTGCCAGATGTGTGTGCTGGTGGAGGTGGTGGGAGGGATGGTGGGTGCCATCTGGGCCGGGTCCCTCGTCCGCATCCCCTCCTTCTGTGTCAGACCCAAAGGCCTCCTGCCATGCAGGGGACGGGTGTGGCGCTGCTGCATGGCCATGAACACCCTGCTGCAGGGGCCCTGTCGCACCACCTGCGCTAGATGCAGCCAGGCCATAGGGCTGGCGGCCAGGTGCCATGTGGCCAGGCGCTGGCAGGCGGTGTGTGGCTGTGCCAGACTGCGTGCCAGGCTGCATGCCAGGCTCCTGCATTAGAGCACCTGGCCTGCCGCTGGGGCCACTCTCCTGCCCAAACGTTGCGTCCTCCTCCCAGCTGCCCACCTCTTCGTCGTCCCCTTGGGCGAAGCTGTGGCTGCGGCCCTGGGAGTAGAGCGTGGCCGCAGCAGGGTCCGCGCCAGCCGCACCCGCGCCACGAGGCCGCGCCCAGCGTGCAGCCTCACCAGCACTCCCGCTTGGCAGCCCCAGCCCTCTGGGCCCTCCCTGCCCTTGCAGCCGCTGCTCCTGTGCCTGCTTCAGGCCCTCGCCCTGCTCATCCCCATCGTCCTCCACCTCTGCCTCCCCTTCAATCTCCCCACCCAGGTCTGAGTACAAGCTGGCTGAGCCCTTGGCTGTGCCTCCCCCATGGGAGTGAGCGTGGCTCAGGTCTGTGCTCCAGCTGTGGGTGGAGCCATGGTGGGACCCTCCAGCACCTGTGCCGGCTGATGTGCCTGCAGCTGCTGGGCCTTTCCCACCGCCAGCCACACGCGCGCTGCCCGTGCCAAAGGCCCCAGGGGGTGGGCCCCCAGGCCGCCGGGTGCGCCCACTTGCCTCAACCTCTGCCTTGGCCATGTGGTGCGCTGCCACCCCAGCCTGGCTGCCCACCTCTAGCTGCTGCTCTGCCCTGGCAGCAGCCAGGGTGCTGGTACCCATCTCCACCTGGACCACCTTGTGTGCCAGCGCTGGCCCATGGGGTGCCCCAGTACTGCCTGTACTGCCTGCACCCTTGCCCTTGCCCGCAGCCCAGCCATGTGCCAGCTGCTGGGCCTCGTGCCAGCGGATCTCCTCACGCAGCTCACGGTTCTTGTCCTGCAGCAAGTCACATGGAGCATCGTGGCAATGAAATGCACAGCCTGCCACATCCATGGCGCATGCATTGCACACGTGTACGAAGGGGCACTAGCTACTGTCGACCCGTGCACTACGCACGGGTTATGACTTGGTTTAAAGAAATAGATGGTGTGTAACATAGGGCTTTACATCAGTGATGGAAGGGGCATGCAGGTTGGGCCACTGCACGACGCAGCACTGGCGCCAAACAGTTGCCTGCCACACGTGTGCCAAACTCCGCAGCGCACTCACCTGTGCTTCCAGCAGCTGCCGCCGGAGCCGCTCAAGGCTGAGCTTGTGCCGCGCCCCTCGCGCACGCGCCTGCGTTGTGGTACAGCGTTGTGAGTCACACGGTCTCAGCGCCTGGGACCTGAGTGCGCTCATTGCATCATGGGATGAGCGCTACCTGAAGAACACAGCTGCAGGAACTGCAGCAGCCATCCTGGTGGTGGCAGTGAACACCCGCAGTTGATCATCGCGGTGGTGATCCCCAGCGACAACATTACTGTTCTGCAATCATCATGCTGTTCATGCGCCGCACTGGCGGCAACGGGTGGTGCATGCGTTTGTACAACCCCCCATAAGCGTGCTCTCCCAATTCGTGTGTGCAGCGCGGGTGTATATGGCTATGCGCACCTGCAGCAGAGCCTGAAATGACCAACAACAATCATGATATCACTCACCAACCCCTGATGCACAGACTGGGGACTTTCCCTTTGTTTGCTCTTTATAATAATACTATAGAAAATTTTGTTGTTACTCTTTCAACCCTGAGTGCACACCCACCTCCTTGCGCTCCTCCTCCAGCACTGCCTCAACTGCCTCCACTGCACTGCGCTCCTTCTTTGTGGGTAGCTGCGCCAAGTCAGCAGTACCGCCAAGTCAGCAGTACAGCCAAGTCAGGAATACAGCCACGTCAGCAGTACAGCCACGTCAGCAGTACAGCCAAGTCAGCAGCACAGCCAAGTCAGCAGTACAGCCAAGTCAGCAGTACAGCCAAGTCAGCAGCACAGCCAAGTCTCATTGGAAGCTGTATCACATCAGGGCAGGACACCGGGCAGGGGCCATGCATAGGCACTGCGGCACTTGCACACTCAGGGGGCCGGAGGCTGTTTGCCAAGCACTTAAGAAGCATGGCAGGGCACCAAATCCATGAGCCAATCAACCAAGGGGCCGTGCAATCCAAAGCACCACAAACGCACCGAGTCGCCCCACCAACCAACCCACCCACGGCCGCACCTTGAGCAGCGCACGGCTCTGCTTCTCGAGCACCCGCCTGTCGCGTGCGAGCTTTGCGTTCTCTGCATTGCGCCAGGCCTCCAGCTGGGCCGCCTCCTCCGCCTACAGCACGTTTTGGTTGGTGCGCCCAGCAAACGCAGGCAGCAGGTTTTGGTTGGTGCGCCCAACAAACGCAGGCAGCAGGTTTTGGTTGGTGCGCCCAACAAACGCAGGCAACCGGCTTGTTGGTGATGCACCCAACAAACACATGTCAGGCAGCACCAAACACATGTGTGCACACAGCAACCCCAAGTTATCCACATGCCACGTTATCTTGTCTGCCTATGAGCTAGCTATGTCAGGGAGGCCCAGGTCAAGTGCACGCCTGGCATGCCCAAAAAACCACATGCACGTCTGCTAGGCACCAGGTGTTGGGTTGTGTCCCGCGTGCATGGCGAGTGTGAGAGTGCACTGCGTTAAGGTTGCCAGAGCGTGCCCCATGCCTCCCTGCATTATGCGGCAGCAGGCCAAGTTACCACTCGCCTGCTTCTTCTCCCACGCGTTGCGCTCTGCCTCTAGCTTGTTGGCTGCCTTCTCAATCTCAGTGCGCAGCTTGGACAGTGACGCCTTCTCCTGCGGCCAAACACAACAGCAGCAGCAACTCAGCAACTCGCATAATTGTGTCTTTATCATCTCGTCCTGCCCCCAGGGGAAGACTTCAGGTGTTGGGATGGTACAAGTACAGAGCCCGGGCACCTCAGCTGGCACTCCCACGCCCACATGGACTACAGCCATTAGATTGACCGCCCCCATATCCCACAGATTGTCCGTGCATCATCCCTGGCACATTAGTGGCTGGGGCATGTGTTTTGCAGGTGGCACTTGCTTTAACCCAACTCTGGAGGTCTCGTGGACGGCTCAACCACGCGAAAGCATGTAATGATGATAACGCATGATGATCCCTGGCACACAGCCATCTGTTCAAATGGCTCACCTGCTGGAGCTTGGCAGTCTCAGCTTCCAGCTGCCTCAGCCGCTCCTGCTCTGCTTCCGAAAACCCTGCCGTGCTGCCACCTGCGTCTGGATGCCCACTGCCACCTGCCCCTGTCCCTCCAGCCGGCTTGCCTGAGCCACGGGGCCCCCTGGCCTTGCTCTGCCCCACCTGCTTCTCAAACAGCGAACGTACGAAGGGCTGCGTGAGGCCGGTAGGGCCTGCATCATCCGCGCCTTGCCCAGCGGCTCCTGCTGTAGCTGCCTGGGAGCGAGTGTGCGCTGCAGCTTCACGCGCTGCAGAGGACGAGGGGAAGGAAGGCCGCACTGGGGAGAGTGCCTCGCCATCGCCCCATGCATCCTCTTGGTCCTGGTCGTCCTCCTCTAAGAGCTCCTCCCCGACTGCGTAGCTTGCTGCAGGCTCCTGTGCAAGGCCCCGGCCTGGCAGGGAGTCACGCCTGGGCCCTGGCGGTGCGTTCTGTTGTGCCAAGGCTGGCCGTGCCGCTGCCGCTGCTGCTGTGCTGGCGCTGCGTGGTGGTGCGCGCTGTGCTGGAGGGGCGGTGAAACTCGCCCCACCGGCCCACGCTTCGGTGTCGTCAGTGAATGCAGCAGTGTAGCTGCCTCCCCCTGCACTCACCCCCAGGCCCTGCAGCTCAGTTGAAGCCTCCTCAATTTCTTGGTCCAGGTCATCAAACCCACTACGATGCTTTTGGGCCGGCCCAGTGGCCAGACCAAACTGCTGCTGCAGCAGCTGCGCTGCAGTTTTCGTAGCGGGTGGCAGGCCTGTTGGGGGCCTGCTGTGGCTGGGTGGCTGGCTGGCTGGTGCACGGCCATGACCAGACACGTCCTTTTTTATCTGCTGCTCCAGAGCCTTGAACTCCTCCAGCTCCAAGTCATCTTCACCCCCTGCAGCCCCTGCAGCCGCCTGTGGTGTACAGGGTATGATGTGTCAGCAGCCTTGGACTTCTTCAGGAACGCTTTGCATGTTGCCAAGCAGCAGCAGGTTACAACTTAACCTGCCTGCAAGCTCTTCCGTGCAGTCTGACTCATTGCTTATGATAAAAAACACAACAAGGTAAGAAGAACCCATCACATCTCCCACGCACCTGCCAACCCCAGCCCACACCAGCTATGGAATTGCCGACGAGCCCTGCTGCGCCTGTGCATGTGACGAGAGCTTACCCTCAGGCAGTGAGCTGCTGTGGAACAAGGCAGTCATCACATGCAAGCTCAAAGACATGGGCCTGAAGCATGCAGCGCACCCACCATGCTTCCTTGCTCCCATGTCCAGCAGCGTGGAGCCTGCCTCCAGTTCGCTGGCATCCGCATAGTCGTCGAAGCTGTTGTGGTGAGAAATGGCGTGGCTTTTGACTGGCTTTGGGGCCGAAGCTTGGCTGGAGCGATTATGGGTTGCTGGTACATGCTGCTGGTCGTCAAGCATGCGCGTGTCACGCCTGCTCCCCGACGCGAACGGCACATTTGCACCGTCCTCCTCGCCTTGCTCGGCCTTTCGCTGCTTGTGAATCACAGGGCCGAACACACGCTTCTGCACACCCTCTCCGCGCTTCAAGAATGCTCTTTTGGGTTTTGGGCCGCTGCTGGCTACGTCCGAGTCCATCGAGTCAATGTCAAACTATCGCGTCTGTTGTGGCATGTTTGAATTGTCAGGTGTTGACCTAAGTCGGAAGTCAGCCAAAGATTTGCGTTGAATGGGGCCTAATATCCAACGCTTCAAGCTGGTCATTGTTGCGGCGAAGGTGTAGGCAGTACAGCCCATGTGCACGCATGCCTTGACTCATGTTCCACTTGCCATGCTCCTTTGCTTCCATTTCTTAAGCTGCCGCCATGGCTCCAGTCTGGTCTTCGGCCTTCTAATCTGCACTATCTTTCCTCGCTCTGACCACGCCAGCTGATGAAATGCGGGTGCTCGTTTGACTCAACACAACACAGACGCTTAGCTTGCAGGCCTCCCAGTGGTGCCCACGCCCTGCTGAGACTGAATCTGTGCCACGATCGCATCCACTGCCTTGCCTAGCGCCTCGTAGTCAGCCAGGGCATTGTACACGAAGGCAGAGATGCGAACATACAGCACGCCCTGGATGCACTTCACAGGGCACTCCACCCGGTGCACGTGGTGCAACAGGTCCTGTGAGCAGTGCGATGGAGAAGCAAACGTCGAGCACGAATTGGAGCAGCAACAAATTGAAGTAGCAGATGGGCGCATAGGCAATTAGGCATATGAGAGCACAGCACAACTCACACACAGCACAACTCATGCACAGCACAACTCAGCATCATGCCAGCCCATTTGCCAGCCCACCAGCTGCCGCCCACCCCATCCACAACTGAATCAGCACAAGCATCCCCCACAATCACTCCACCATTTAGGGCACCACATATAGACTAATTAAGCTGCAGCAATGGTCAAAAGGGGCAGAAGGCCCGTACTGCCCCTCGCCTACCAAAACTTTGATCTAGGTCAGGCGACAAGTTT
>QAXD01000161.1:522859-545273 GCA_004335575.1 Haematococcus sp. NG2 | reverse complement strand
GGTTATCATGCCCCCCACACCCCCGGCACCCACCCCCACGCCCCCACCGCGCACACCACACCTGCCAGGTGTGGGACCTGGGCAGCAAGAAGTGCATCCGCAGCTACGACGACCACAGCGGGTGCGTCAACACCGTCGCGTTCCACCCGGACGGCACGTGCGTCGCCTCTGCGGGCTCCGACAACACCATCAAGCTGTGGGACATCCGGTGGGTGGCGGTGCGCCTGCTGCAGGGCAGCACAGGGTTGAGGTTTGCAGGGCAGCACAGGGTCGAGGTTTGCAGGGCAGCACAGGGTCGAGGTTTGTGGAGGTCCTTGAGGGGGGGGGAGGTCGGGAGGAGGTGCTGGTTTTGAAGGGGGGAATGCAGCTGAAGGGCGGCAGGGGTCAGGGAAAGGCGCAGGTCTTTGCCGCGTGGCCTGGTGCTTGGGGTGGTGCGGGATCAGGGCAGCAGCCTTCCAGGGCCCATGAACTGCCTATGAACTCCCATCAACCACCGGACCCCCACACACACATGCACACACACAACACGCGGACACCCTCACCCCAACCCCATACCCCAAACAGAACCCAACCTCACGCCAGTCACATGCGCACACATACTGTATAGATACACATACACACCGAGCATATACACACACTCTCTTCTAGAAACACTCTCACTTCTCTCTTCTCTTCTCTCTTTCAGCAAACACTCTTCTACACACACCCTGCACCCCCTCGCAGCACCAACCAGCTGCTGCAGCACTACAAGGCGCACATGGGCGCCGTCACGAACCTCTCCTTCCACCCCTCAGGCAACTTCCTGCTCACATGCTCGCTGGACGCCACACTTAAGGTGGGCCGTGTTGGGTCAGAGCTGCATTCTAGGGTTTAGGGTTTAGGGTTTGATCGGACGGGGGTGCGCACAGGCACAGCGACAAACAGGAACGGTGAGCGGTGACCAACAACGATTCATTGGGGAGTATGCTAGAAAGCGACTTCGCAACATCAGTATCAAGCAGGGCCAGTGGCAAAGGGGAAGAGCGGTGCACAGGTACAGCTGAAGCAGTGCAGCGCAGTGCATCATGTGTGCCTGAGAACGGCAGTGTTCCTGCCGCCTGCTAGTGGCCTGCAATGGTTGAGTCATGTGGTTGTGCCTGTGAGGATGCATCAAGGGCATGAGGTTGATGGCTGACGTTTGCGCGCACGCCCCCCACTTTCACCCCACGTCTCCCCCCACTCACGCGTGCGCGCACGCGCGCACACACACACGGTTGTGCAGCCCACCACCACCAACAGCAGCGGCAGAGCACCAACAGCAGCCCTGCAGTACCTTCAAGGACAGCACAGCAAGAGCTGCGCGGCACACGCACAGTACGAGCGCATGGGCAGTCACACATGCGCGCATACACACACCTTTCTCGCACCCCTCCCCACTCCCCTCTCGCACCCCTCTCTCAATCCCCTCCCACTCCCCTGTCTTACCCCTCTCACTCCCCTCTCTCACCCCGCTCTCACTCCACGCTCACTCGCCGGCTCGCAGGTGTGGGATCTGCGTGAGGGGCAGCTGTTCTACACGCTGCACGGCCATGAGGGGGCCACGCTGGCAGGGGCCTTCTCCCCAGCGGGCGACTACTTTGCCTCTGCAGCCGCCGACGAGCAGGTGCGCCGTGCGGTTTTGCTTTGTGTGCATTTACTTGTTGGGTGCCTTGTTTTGTGCATGTGTTTGTTGTGAGCGGTTTTGTCTTGTGTGTGCATATTGGTTGGGTGCGGTTTTGGTTTTGTGTGCATGTATTTGCTGGGTGCGTGCGGGTGGGGTGGGGTGGGGTGGGGGTCGGGGGGGTGCTGCATGCCCATCAGGTGCACGAGCCCCCCGGCCTTGGTGGGACCCCGTGGCCCACTCCATCCATGGTGTGTGATGTTGTATGCAAAATGTGTGATACTAAGTATACGCCAGGGGTGCATCCCATCATGTCTTGTTCTTGTTATTCACCTTTCGACCTCTCTCTCTCACACACACATACACACAGGTCATGGTGTGGAAGACCAACTTTGACCGCTTCTTGGAGGACTACGTGACCCCGCGCGTTGCCAAAGCAGGCACCGATGGCATCTTCACGCCTGAACAGGCGCCCGCGCCAGGCAGGGCCCTGCCACCTGCCCAGCCGCCCCGAGCAGCCACTGCGGCGCCTGCGGGCGGGTCGACAGGGGGCAGTTTAGGTGCGAACGCCGGCATGGGTGCAGCACCCGCATCCGGCACTCCCACATCGACCAGTGTGGGTGCGCGAGGGGGGCCAGGGGCGGGGGGCTCTGTGGTGGCGGGCACGCGCGTGCCCGGCACCTCCCCTGCGGCTGCTCATCCAGTGCAGCAGCCACCCATCACTCACATCCGGGTGAGTGTGACGCGGTCGTGCACGCTGCGCAGGCGGCTGATGTGGTTTTATCAGAGCTATTTACTTAGCACCCCTCTGCATGGCGTTGGTTTGGCAGCAGCCCAGATGGTGTAGGGTGGTCTACTGCTGAGCCGCTGAAGAAGAAGCATACACCACTGGGCTGAAAGTACATTGGATACCTCACACCTCACAAAAGCAACTACCTCATTGCTGTGGTGTATTGGTCCGTCTCTGGGTATGACAATCAGCTTCGCGTTCCAGCCACCTCCCCACCTCACACCATGCACACTTTCCATTCCGCCCACCTCTCTCACTCCTCCCTGTTCACACTCCTCTCACTCCCCCACACGTCATCACTTTCCCCACTCATCTCCCTCCCCAACTCCTTCCCACCCCTTTTTCTCCTCCCTCCCCTTCACCACATACATTCACCACTTTTGTTACTCATCTCACTCATCCCATGACCCTCCCTCTCCTCTCACTCTCCCCGCCACTCACACACTCAACTCCCCCCTCACAGGCGCGTGATGAGCTGGAGTATGAAGTGGAGGTGCCCCCGCCCCTCAACCTCAACGAGCTCCCTGACTCACTGGCCGCCACACTGCAGCACATTGTGGGGCAGCTGGACGTGCTCACACAGGTGGGGTGTGAGTGCCATTTCACAGGAGGCTCATCCTGCCGCTGGGTTGTTGTGGCAGGCGTCCGTGCGCCACAACAACTTGGGCGTACCAAGTGACCCACACATGCACGCACGCACAACATCACGCGCGCATGCTCGCACGCATGCATATGCACGCGCACATGGACATGCAGCCCCAGAGCTGCCCGGCAAATAATGGCGCGGGTGCTACTGCGTATGCGCGTGGTGTGTGTGCACAGACGATGGCGCTGCTGGATGAGAGGTTGACCATCAGTGAGGACCGTGTGAGACGTGTGGAGGAGAAGCTGGATGCAGTGGTGGCACCCGCAACAGGTGACCACACGCGCACACGCACACATACTTGATTTGCGAACACGTGGTGATGGGCCTCGGCGTGCCACCGTACCTAACCCTAAACCCTAAGCCCTAGCAGGACATACTGATACGGCGTGCCTGCACAGCACCACGCAAGGCATGCTGCCATTAAAGAGCATAGGGCGTGCCTCCAGCCTTGTACCCATGCAACCATGCAGGGGTCTGACCATGCCGCGCACTGCTGCATGCGATCGTGTCGTGTACAGTTGTGGTACGGGCAGGCGTTTTAGCTACCAGTCATCACGCACACTACGCGCACAGCCATGTGGCAGGTCATGCAGCAGCGCCGTGTAATGATGATGATGATACCGCTGGATCGAGGGGCAACGATTCAATCACCGCCCAACGTAATCATGCCCCCATGCCCAATGTTTTCACAGGCGCGGCCGCACACGCGGCGCTACGCGCCAAAACGGCAGCGGCTGTGGCTGGCGCGGCAGATATTGGTGCTGCGGGCGACCAGTTTGGGGGGTAGGCCGGGTGGGGCGGGGGAGTGGGGGCGTCCCCACGGGCGCATCCAGTGAGTGGGGACGACTGCAGGCCCTGGTGCAGGAATGGGGGGCTGGGCAGGCGTGCGCGCACTACACCAGACATGTCTGGCCACGTCAACGAATCTGCACCGAATGTGGTGGGGCTGGCGGCTGGGCTTGGAAGCTGCCACTGGCTCTCTCTGAGAGCTGTGCACGGCTGGGGCCAGGTGCTTGCCACCCAGGGCCCTTGACCTTCTTGGAGAACTGTGATCATGATCACCAGTGAACTGTTTTGTTGGGGTTGGAGGGGGGGGATACGAAGAAGGGGGAGTTCGCCCTGGACCCTGGCCATGTGGTTGTGACTGCAGAGCGTGGATACCACGCAAGCCAGATGTGCACACTCCTTGTTATATTCACACTCTGCGGTGCACATTGAGGGACATTGAACGTGGGCATGTGTGCGTTGTGGGTCACATTCATTCATTCACTGGAGGCTGCCCAGCCAGCTGCTGGGAGGCACTCCTGGCCCCAACTGGGCACCAGAATCAACTGTAATCCTCTCTCTGGGCACCAGAATCAACTGGTAATTTGTCCACCTCTGATCATCCATCAAATGCTTCCATTGCTGTCCCACTATAGCAGCTCCATGCGCAAGCGGGCACAGGGAAAAGGGTTACACTGTTCACAGGGAAGAACGCCAGCGGGAACGAGGCAAGACGATGTGGCACGTCGATTTCACACCAACAAACCTCACGCATACTGCCGTGCATAACACGACATAACAGCTGCTTCGCAAATGGGTCATAAATCCGGGATGAGAGCCAGGACCTTGCACATGGCAATTCTTCAGGACTCACATCAACAACACACGTACAGAGGGGCCAACAGAACTAACGCATGCCCCTATTCGACACAGAGCCAGGGCGTCATGTATGCAACCGTTCCGCAACCAACAACCGCAAATGAAGCAGCCACAACTGTACTGCCTCCACCACTGAGCCACCCTTGCATCCTGACAAAACCAGCTAATGTGCCGCGCGCGTTGTGGTGTGTTGCGCTGTGGGTGGGGGGCTGGGGCAGGATGGCGTGCCACATTATACGTGTGTAGCAGGCAAGGAGTGTTGTGGATAGGTGGTGGGGGCCATACACGCTACACTCTACAACGAACACATGTGATGTGGTGTGATGTGGGTGCGTGCCCAGGCCACAGCCCCCCCCATGTGACTTGTGGACTGGTGGACGGTGCGCCATCACAACGCCAGCTCTGAGCACTTGATGCGTGCGAGGGCGGCTCGTAGCGCTCCCTGGCGCTCTGCGAACGCCGCGTCGCTGAGCGCGGGCGTGGCGCCGCCCAATGCGGCTTCGCTCACCTCCGACGCGTTCGCCAGGTCGACGTTGGAGAAGCAGCTGCAACAGGCAGGCAAGCGGGGCGCAGGTCCGGTTGTATCGTATGGCATCAGATCAGGGCATGGCTCAGATATACGGCATTGTTGACTTGCGCTAGGCCATGCGCCATCTCGCCAGGCACACAAAAAAAGGGTAGGCAGGAGCTCAAAAAGGTCCAGGGAAGCAGACTACATGCCACGCAAAACACATGCTGGAGGGCGAACTACGACTCTGGAACACCCTCAGAGGGTGGGCAGCAGCGCAGCACCCCACAGACGAGGCGAGCCAACAGGTGTGCTGAAAACCCAGGCCATTGTAACAACCAGCACACCGGTACAGCAAACATCATCCTGGTGTCACGAACATCACGCAGGCTGTGCAAGTGTGCAGCTGTGCACCCCTCCACCGTCCTCAACCGTCCTCACCCAAAGTACTCGGGCTGTGTGGCCAGAGGGATGGGCTGCTGCAACGACCACGCGCGCAGCTCCAGCAGTGTGAGGGGCTGAGACGCGCGCCACTTGAGCCGCGCCTCCACAAACTTGGGCGTCCAGATGTGCAGCGGGTCCAGCGCTGCCAGCACCTGGGCAGGCGAGGGGGTGTAGGGTTTAGGGTTGGGGTTAGGACGGGGTTAGGGTAAGGACAAGGTTAGGGTTGGGATAGGGCTGGGGTGCTGAGTCAGCATCTGGGGATGTGATTGGCTTCAGGGATATGGTTGTGGTTGGGTTAGGGTTAGGGTTGATGTTAGGTTTGGGATAGGGTTATAGTTAAGAGCGGCAGCGAGCACCAGGGTAGGTGAGGTGAAGGGCATGTGCAGGTGGTTTGTCATACTGCTCATACACCATGGCCCAAGCATCGATGGCCATGATGCGAGCACCAGGATTGTGCGCAGCTGCGCCGAACCACGGCTGCTGACGCACTCATGGCTGCCTGCATGGTCATGCCATGGTGCTTGGCTCGTTGCGTGGAATGGACGGGGCCTGCTTCCCAAACAGGAACATGCACACGCGCTGCAACGGTGCTACCACCTAGACCGCGCACAAACGGAGCCGGAAGATGTGAGGGTGTGAATGAAGGCAAGAGGTAGCACGTGTATTCCCTCAGGAAAGGTTTAGATTTGGGTCTGGTCGCACTTCAACACACATGCATCACACCTCGGCATCCTCGGTCACCCAAGCGCCAGTGACTTGGACGTAGGTGGAGATCGGGATGTGGGGGACGCTTTTGGGGTCCAGCGCCATGGCCTGCACACTCAGGGGTTAGCATGAAGCCACTTTCAGGGTTCATGACAAGTCAATCTGGGATTCACTGTTTGGGTGCAATTAAGGGGCCCAGAGTGGCCATAAATGACATCACCCGTGCAGCACGGTCAGGGGCAGCTGTGTGTAGACACATGCGAGTGAGGAGCAGCGGTTCGTCACAAAAGTATAAAGCGTGGAGGCATGGAGTGCACAAAACTACCAGAGCGTGGTGTGTGTGCCTGGAAAATATAGGGTTTTAGGGCACAGCACAGCACACCTCCTGATAGCGTGCAGCAACCCCTGGCTTCAGCAGCTCCTCATCCGAATGGAAGCTGGTGGGGAACAGGAAGAACTCACGGCCTGTGGCACAGTGCATGCAGCTCGCATGCGCTTATGCAGTGCGCGCCCATGCCATGAACGGCCAGGCGCCATACCGCCACCGTTATGCATGCTTGCCGGAGCGCTGCAGCATCTGGGCAGCTGTGCTGTGGCTGTGCAAGGTGCTTGACCTGTGCCATGGCAGGAATGGCTGCACATGGTGGATGGACTCGCGATGTGGCTGCATCATGGACAGAGCACCTTCACATGCGCAGAGGGGACCTCACACATGGACCCTTCCACATGCGCAGTAGCGCCCAAGAGACTAACACGCTGGAATTTGTGCCGCACTACAACACACCGCTGGGCCGGAAGACGGGCTCCTTGATGCCTCCCTTTCGCAACAGAATGGTCAGCTCTCCCCTGCGCAACGCTTCAATGGCCACATTCCATTCTTTTAACGCGGTGCGTTTGATCGTGGGTGGGGCTTTCACTGGCCGTGTAGCTGGAGCAGGCTGAACTGCGGAGGCACGCGGCCTGAACGGGGATCTGCTAGCTTGTTGCATCGCATCCAAACATTATGGTACAAATCACCTGACATCTTGAACCCTAGTTTGCTGTGTGACATCTCTCTTTGCGGGCCACAGTACAGGCTGAAGGAGTGAGCATCAGCAGCACCCAAACACACGTCAGCATGCTTGCCGTCATCATTCCTGTGCAAACTGGCGGATCTCCTGCAGCATGCGCTTGGCTGCCGCAATCTTTCCAGCGTCATCCAGCACGGCCCACTCCCACCACGGCACACGCAGCTGAAGGCTCGTGCGCCGCGATAGCTGCACCATACCCATCTGTGCCCCACCAGACATGCAGCACGCGCGGTCACGGGACCTCCTGATCATGGATGCACTGCTGTCCTCCTGTGCATCAGCTGCACCAGCTGCAGCAGTGGCCTGTTTCTCGGTGCGCCTGGCTCCCTTGGACTTGAAAGCAGCAGGGCCAGGGGCCTTGGCAATCTTGGCGCCCGACACCTCGCTGCACTGTTCCTGGTCCTGGTCCAGGCTGCTTGCTGCGCCCTCTGCAGGTTTGTGAGTTGCTGCAGTCGCAACAGCAGCAGCATCAAGGGCTGGCGCAGACGACGATGGCTGCAGCTCCTCCACAAAGTGGTCAGGCCCATCAAACTCAATGACCACTGGCAGTTTCAAGCCGCCCAGCTCAATGCCACCTGGCAACGCACGGACCAAGATGTCTGCACGCGCACCAGCTGCTGCTGCCCAGCCGCGGTAGTTGACCTTGCTTGCATCCATGCGCATGTGCTTTGTGCGCAGGCTCAGGTTCGCACTGATGTTGATTGATCGTTTGCGGGTGTGGGTATCTTTACGTGCACGGCTGGTGCCAGCCCCAGAGGCTTTGCCTGGCGCAGAGGTCGAGCGCTTAGCGTCATCATCGAGCACGCTTGTTGCACCTGCAGCACCAGCGGTGCTGGAAATGGCCCCATCCTTTGCTGCACCCTCTGCCCCTTCATCCTCCTCATCCTCCTCATGATCACTGCTGTCCTCTTCACTGCTGCTGGGCTGCTGGTTTGGGTCTGTGAAAGGCAGCCGGTCGATGATGGCTTGCAGGTTGGGGCTCAGAGAGGGGCCGGGCACAAGCGCCTCAGCCTCCACTTGCGCCCCAACCTCCTTGAGGGCCTCAAGCACCTCCTGCTGCGAGCGGCTCATGGTCACGCTGTCGCGCATGGAGATGACCTGCGGCATAGCTGCCTGCAGGAATGCAATCATGCGCTGGTCCTCAACCTTGGACTCAAGCCAGGTGATGTGAGCTTGCGCGATGCGCGCGTGCAGGGGGCTGCCAGATCGCTGCAGCTCATCGCACAGCTCCACCAGCTCAAGAAACGCGTACCAGACCTGCAGGCAGTGACAGCCCAAAGGCAAACAAGAGGGCTGAGGATCTAATCACCCAAGAAGTGCGTTGCTGCAGGCTTGGCATACGTGCCACAGCCATCACTGCAGAAGAGCAGATTGGTGTGTGCCACATGATTTTGCAGCAGGCGCAGCATGGACCAAGCAATCTCCGCAGCTGCTCACCTGCAGCCTCGCCTTGAGGTCTGTGCAGGGGGCATCCATGTGAGTGTATGCATCAAGGCACTTGCGCGCCAGGTCCCACAGTGCAATGGCACGCTCCACCTCTTCCTCTGAGCTGCAGGGCCAGCTGAAGGTTGATGCGTACAAACTGAGGCTGTAGACAAGGAAGGACACAGATCGCTCAGGCCAGCGCCGGATCTCTGCAACTTCACAGTCCAGAGACTGCGCCAGTTGACGCACCGCTTGCAACGCTTGCTCATGCTGCTCCTTTTGCTGAGCATACGTGATCCAGCACTGCCCAACGCCGCCCTGCCACAGCACCTGGCCCCGCTGCAAGCCTGGCGTCCTAGCAGCCATTGTGAGCATGGCAGGGCTGAAAGGTGTGCTTTCGCCTTGTGGGGTGGCACGTCTACGCTGGGACCCTGAGGCCCCTGGTGCTGCAAGGGCTGCTGCTTCCACACCCAGTGGCATGCCAACTGCCAGGCGGGCACATGCCCAGATGGCACATGTCAGGTCCATAATTATCGGCACTGGGCGTCCCCTAGCGCCTCCCTTGTACGCCTGGAGAATCCCACGAATGTAGTTGTGTATGAGTGGGGTCATCACTCGCATCGTGGCCAGCGCTCCCAAAACATTGGCCTGCAGAGGCACACAGCAAATGCAGGTTAGCTGCAGCTGAAGCTCGGGGGCGCGCGTAGCCACGCAGAGGCCGAGTCACCGCATGACAGCTGTGGGTTTGTTTGTTCAAAGGTTCAGTGTGCACATCGCCCTGTCTGTTCACCGCAAACAGTACAGGTCTGACCACGACACGCACCAGGTTCTGGGGGATAGTGTTCTCATCAGACTGTGTACTGGCAGCTTCTGTTACACAGAAGGCAGCCAGAGCTCGCAGTGCAGGGTCCAGTTCTGGCATGCCCTCCTCCTGCCACAGGGCTGTAGCTGCCCACACAATGTTTGAGTAGGCCTGCAACCATGCATGCCAGCAGAGCCAGGAGAAGAAGCTTGGCACTGACGCTGAGCAACATGCAGCACTATAGTGCCTGCTCTCAGCAGACCCCCGCCTGCAGCAGCTGCGCTTGCGCTAAGGTCATGCTTGCTGGTGGCCTTACGTGCGGCTTACCTGCGCACGACCTTGCTTGAGGTTGCCCTTCAGGTTATGGCCCTCCATGGCTGCACGCACCAGCGGTTCCCCCTCACTCCACCTCCGCTGCATCGTGGCCAGCGCCCAGAGTGTGTTGGACAAGTCCTGGGGCCTGGAGTTACCAGCCTTGAGATGGGCGTGCATGGCTTTGAGCCCTGCCTGCAGGATCATGTCTGTGCTGCTCAGGCGGTGCGCTTGAGGGATGGATCCCAGGCTCCAGATCACCAGCGACCACTCCCTGGCAACGTGCAGTAATCACGCAGCAGCCTCCCTCCCATCAGCGATTGTCGACGGCAGCACAGTGCATGAGCACGGACATTGCGTGCAACTTAACACGTGCGGCCTGGTAGCAACGCAGTTAGCACATAAAGGGCAATCAAGCACCAGCTTGCATCACATCGCCAACCAGTCCTACCTTGAGAGTGCGTTGTGCATGAGGCTGTTTTGAGTGATGGCTGAAGCCGCACCGCGCACCACAATCTGCACATCACCTGCAGCAAAGCAGTCGCACAGCCATGCAAGGCATTACAAAATGCATGGTGTGTTTTGGCCGGAGGTACGTGCTGCTGGTGAACCAAGCAGGAGGTGTGTTCATATCACAGTGTAACATAAAGGGCATGGGCGCATGGCAATCAACACTGTGACAAGCGCGTGCACATACTTCAAGTCACTGCTCTCATGGCACAATTGTGCACATACCTGGGTACTTGCACACAGCAAAGGCCCAAAGCAGGTTCGCTAATGTCTGCGGTCGCACGTCCTTCCCCAGCCACATAGGTGCATAGATCGAGGCACATGCCCGATCCATCAGCCTGTGCATGGCAGGCCCGCGTGTGCCGGCAGCTGAGAGGGTGTACAGTAGCCGGCACCACACCACAGCGTCAGCATCACGGATCTCGTGTGCACGACAGCAGTACGCTGCAAACGCATCGCACGCCCGCGCTGTAGCTGCAAGCACAGCCTGCTTTTGATCCGCGTCCTT
The DNA here is from genome assembly GCA_004335575.1 of Haematococcus sp. NG2. Taxonomy (NCBI): domain Eukaryota; kingdom Viridiplantae; phylum Chlorophyta; class Chlorophyceae; order Chlamydomonadales; family Haematococcaceae; genus Haematococcus; species Haematococcus sp. NG2. The sequence continues at coordinate 534,270 of QAXD01000161.1, read as the reverse complement.
GATCTCTCCAGCCTGCTTCTTGATGCTCAGCAGAGCGCTCGCCAAGTTGCGCATGATCATGATTGGGACGGATGCACCTGGTACCCCGATGGCTGCAGCAAAGTTGTCCAGGGCCTGAGCCAGTGCTGCTGGCTGCATCTTGCTGACGTTATCCTTTCCAGCATGTAACACCTGCTGCATTGGGACTTCAGCGAGCTGCCTGGGACGAGCTGACTGGTTGGTGCGATCTGCAGCAGCCGTTGGGGCAGAACCCGTGGGTGACTTGGTGCTGGACTGAAGAGGCTTTGATGATCCGGCTGGAGTAGCTGGCCTCTTGCCATTGGAGCCGGCCGCTGGTGCTGGCTTGGGGCTGCCATCGCGTGTGACGGCGGCTTGTGAACGCCGATGCGCCGTTTGTGTGCTGTGCTTGTCAGCAGGCGACGAGGCGGTACCCTTGACCGAACTGCCAGGCACGCCTGAACCTTTGTCTCTGCCTGGCTGTGTTGATGCTGGCCCGTCCTTCCAAGCTGCAGCAGCCTTGACTGCAGCAGCCTCCCTGGCACCTTCATGTGCAGGCTTGCGGCTGGCCGCACAAGCCAGGACTGGCGCATTGCCACTGGATCTCGCTGATACACATGGCACACGTGCATACATGCCAAACAGCTGCAGCGATGTTTTACCTGCTGCATGCCTGGGGCCTTGCTGCAACGCACTGCTGCAGCTGAGGCCAAACATGCTTGCCAGTACCCGCAGCTATCAGGAGTTAAAGTTTTTCACACCCACTGCTTTTCATTAACAGATATTCACGCTCCATGCTGCGACACTGCAGTTAATGGCTGAATGGAACATTGTCGGGTGACAGGGATGACAACTGTGCATGGATCAGGACAGGCAGGCGGCGCGAGCTCTGCTGTGCTGAAATTGTTGAAAAATATATACGATCCGCGTTTTGCACCTCGCTGAGGAAGTCGAAATCCTATGATGAATGAGGTCGTGGTTCATGCTCGCTGCTACTGCCAACCACGCGATTGCGCGTGCACGGTGTTACAAAAAGGAATACGGCTACATCGCTCTTCGGTATCCAGAGGTGTTCCAAGCTTAGCATCAGCAGCGACCTTAAGATGCCACCTATGCAGCCTTGGCAGTCAGCTGCTGCACCTCATCCTCAGATGTATCTGCATCCTTTCCTTTGTAGAAACGGATGGGCAGCTGTTGGGTCACGGCAACCTGCAGAAGACAAGCAAGCAAAGGTTGTGTGGACCTCAGTACAGACTGCAACAGCAGCCCCCTGACACTCCAACCCGCGTTCTCACCAACAGGACATGGGAACATGCTTCAGCACACCAGATGGCTTCAGAGAACACTGCATATCTCACCTGCGCGCCCTCTGCACTAGGCACGCCGTTGACCTGCAGCACTCGCAGCGCGGTCATGGCCTGGCGGGGAGCTGCGTACTTCTTGTACCTGTTGCGCTTCTTAAACTTGAAGACGTGCACCTTGCCGTCCTTGAAATGCTCCTCCACGGCCACCAGCACACAGGCATTTGGGACGTAGGGGCGGCCAACCACTGTCTGCTCCCGCGTGCCAAGCAGCATGACCCGGTCAAGGGCCAGCACCTCGTTGACTGCCACGTCTGCCAGGTGGTTGACAAAAATGATGTCATCTGGGGTGACCTTGAACTGCCGCCCAGCAATCTCCACCACACCAAAGACTGGTTGCAGATCGAGGGAGTACTCTGCTGTGATCATGCCCACTTGCCGGTACACGGCTGGCTTGGGCACCTCTGGAATTGGTGGGATGGCTGAGTCAATCACAGGCGCCAGCTTGTACTTGTTTCGCTGTTCCAACTCCTCCTCAGTTGGGGGAGGCAGGAAGGGCTCTACTGCAAGCCGGCTGGCGCGTGCATTCAAAGGCTTCATGGACTTCTTCAGGCTCTTGTAGGTGCGCAGCTGCTGCAAGCTGGTGGCCTGGTGCATGTGACAGCCTGGGCCGCTTGTGCTTGGTGCTGACATTAAGAAGTGAGATGACTGCATGTGAAGGCAGAGTTGAGAGGGGGTCCCACTTCAACACATTCTGGCAGATCCGAAACACAAACTGTGCACACCCCTGCGCACCTGACTGAGTGCCCAGCCTACGAAAGGCAGGCGGTGCGATGATGGCTGTGGACCTCCTGCCCACATGCCGCGCTGCGATGCGCGCGCATGGACAGGCATGGTGAGAAGTTGGCACTGCCATGCAGCAGCACACTGCACATGGCCAATGTAGAGCAAGCGTGCGAAACCTTTCGTTATCAAGTTGCGTACTTCCATTCAGGCGCTGGCAAATCACCTGCATGCTTGTGGATGGGTGGTCGCAGCGTATACTCCGATCTGTGATGCTGACATTGTTGATACAAGGCCCCGAAGCATTTGTGCCTCCATCATGTTTCTGGGAGCTTGATGGTTGCTGATCGTCTCGGGAGTAGTGGTGAGCTGACGACGCTTGGCATAAATGGTCTAGTTCATTACTGAGTTGACTTTGCATATAACTACTGTTTCTCCCGGCTGATTGTACACTGACGATGGCAAGGGCCCATGCCGTAGGGCAAGAGCCTTGCGCTAGCTTGCCGCAACATAACGAGAGCATGTTTTGCTGAGACAATACGAGGGAACTCCTCGTAAGCAGTCACCGCAGTTATTGACATCACACTATAAAGTACTCGTACTGGCGCAGCTTTTGAGCAACTCGTTTCTAACCCATGTTCCTTGGCCCTTATCGCTCCTTCCCTTGTGTGCTGCACTGGTGCATATGAGCCACCTAGCTCTACCTCCCACAGCATTGTGTCTATGACAGCAGATCCTCCACAGTGACTGCATCGCGCGAGGCCAGCGCATCCACTTCCTCCTCCTCCTCGTCCTCCTCCATGCGCGCGGCCGCTTTCTCTTCCACAGGGTCTTCCCCACGCTCCCCTTCCTCCACCCCTTCCTCCTCTACTGGCCGGTGCCTCTCCCCCGCATCCTTGCCCTTCCTCCCTGACCGCGCACCCGCCTTGCGCGACGCAGGCAGCTCGCCCTCCTCCCCCTCGCCTCCCTCCTCCCCACCACGCCCCCGCTGGCCCCTGTCCCGCTCCCGCTCCTTGTCCCGCCCGCTCGCCTTGCGCTCCCGCTCCCTCCGGCTCCGCTGCTCCTTCTCCTTGTCCTTCTCCCTGTCTTTGTCCTCCTCTGCATCCCCCTTGCGTGCGCGTGCCTCCGCCCGCTTTGGCCCCGCCTCCTCCACATCCATGGGCTCTGGCACTGCACGGTCCTCCTCCTCCTCCACCCCTTGCCCAGCTGCACCCGCTGCACCACCCTCCCTGCCTGCTGCCCCTGCCTCCTGCGCATCCACGTCCTCTGCGCCCTCGTACTCGCCAGCTGCGCAGCATAGGGATGCACCGGTTGTGAGGCGTGCACACGTGATGAGTATGCACACGTATGTGTCACATGCATCGTGCGTGCAACTCCCATTCCTTTTCCACAATGCACTGATCCTGAAGCTGGAGCCTGGAGCTGTGGAAGCAATGAGCGTGAACCGCCATGATCCCATGAACCCAATGGCTGGCAACGTGTAATGCATGATACTTTGACCGCGCAGCCCCGCTCACCCTCCATGTCGCGCTCCTCAGCCTCCTCCTCCGCATCCTCCTCCATCTGTGCAGCCTCCGCATCCGCACCGCTGGCCCCCGCGGCACGGGCCGCTGCCGCAGCTGCCATGCGCTCCTCACGCACGCGCCGCCGCGCGAGCGCCTCCTCGCGCCTCGCTGCCGCGCGCTCCTCCAGCCCCTTGCGCTCCGCTGCCAACTCCTCGGCCATGGCTTTCTGTGGCGTGGCATGCGAGACAAACCCATCATCTGTGTGATTTCTGTCAATCTGTGCATGCAGAGGTGGGACCTCACAAGGCGCAGTTATGCCCGCACAGAGCAAGGTGTGAAGTTTCCGCACGCAATGACGCGCAACTGTACATCATGCGCTGCATGGGCAGCGTCGCCCGCATGCCACGGCATGGCATGTGCAGCAAGTGGCTGCTCATGCGTTCACGCGATCCATGCGTCCCCTCGCACCTTCTGCTCCTCCAGCTCCTGCTGCTGCACAGCCAGGATGGCCTTGGTCCCCTTGCTGTGCACTGCTGGCACCCAGAACAGGGGAGGCTGAGCCTTGGTCATCAGGAACCTGTAGGCAGTGGATATATGCGTGATAGCACATGCCAGTTGGTCCGGCATCAATTACGTCACACACACAGGGCAGGTGGGCTCAGCCCATCACCACACCCCCACACGCACGCAGAAACCGCACTGACGCAGGCTGCCGTTTGGGTGCAGGCACTATGCAGGCTCGTGCCAGCAGCCGGCCGTACCATGCCCTGCTCCCAACGCATGCTGCGCCCCCACAGTGATGCTGCAGTGATGCTGCACACCCGTGCACACCACACACCACACGTGCATGTGGACACAGCCACAAAGCTGCCGCCACAAAGCCCACGCACCCTGCAAGCGCCTCCTTGCGCGCAGCTCGACGCACGTACATGATCTCCAGCAGCTTCAGGTCAGTTTCCAGGGTCAGGGCTGCCAGCCGGTCCATGTCCTCTGCCCGCCGTGCCATGCGCTCCTCAAACTCCCTGCGAGAGAGTGGGGCATGGTGTCGGTGGTTGGTTGCAGCTGTGTGTTGGGCACGGTGTTGGTGTCGGTTGCAGCTGTGTGTTGGTGCGGCTCTTGCAGATATGTGGCCGGAGGGTGCGCTGATACTATGTGGCTTGACACCAATGGACTCGGGCACAGGCGTGCGCCACTTGCACACCAGCAGAGGTATCAAAAACCAACCCCACCACCTGTAACAGCCACAGCCACCCGGGCATGTCCACGCACACACACGCGCACGCGCACACACGCTGCCACCCAGCAGGCACGGCCACCATCACCACCCATCTCACTTCCGCCTCAGCGCCACACTGTGCTCCTTCTCGCGCTCCTCTGCCTTGCGCAGTGCCTCTGCTCGGCGAGCTGCCACACCAGTGGCCTGGAACTTGGCATCCTCCTCCCTGTGCGGCAGCAGGCAGGTATGTCCCACGTGCTTGCATGAGCACGTGCTTTGCTGTACAAAGTACAAGCCTTTGATGTGCATGTGGTACTGGGTGGCTCATGGGCATGCCTGGTGCTTGTGTGCACTGCCTGGCATGTCACAAGTGGGACACTGGTGGTGAAGCGTGGTCGGGCACAGCCTTGTGTGCCGATGGCGTCGGGTGGGCGGCGGCATGCAGCACATGGCCTCATGTTTTGCTGCACAGCATGCGGTAGTTGTGTGGCGGCCTCGTGTAGCCCTGTACACGTATCACAATGTCAGCGCTGCCTGGGACCTAGTCGCAGCCGTGTGGGCCAAGGTGGCGCACACCCACCAGCCCACCCACGCGCACCCCAGCGCCCACCTGAACTTTTGCAACGTGCCCAGCAGCGCCCCAAACATCCGGCGGTTGCGTTTGCGCACACCCTCTGGTGCTACGTCCTCTGTTGCTGCACGCTTCTGGCCCGCATGTGCTGGTGCACCGTCCCCTGCCTCCTCCTCGCGCCCCTCCTCCCCCTTTTGCCCTTCACCACCCTCCTCCTCCTGAGCCCCTGCTGCCTGCTCTCCATCTGCCATTACGACTGCTGAGCTGATGCGCCTGCGCGCGGTATCAGCAGGCTGCATGCATGCGGCAGCACAGCACAGGTAAGACATCCGTGTGTGTCGCTGCGTGCCCAGTGCGCCCTGTGCCAGTCAGGCACATTGTGCACAAAGCCCTGCACTGCATGCCTAGGCACGTGACTGACGTCAAATGTGCGCTGTGACAGGGTGCATGCCCATGGACATGCCACGCTCACCATGCGCATGGGGAAGTCATTACTCCTGCGAAGCGCAGCATCCCGATCGTCGTGCTCCCCCAGGCCAGGCCCACGTCGGCGTGGCCCTGGACCATCCAGGGGTGCCCCGCGTGGTCCAGGTCCTAGCATGCCCCCCGCCAATCTGGAGAATACCCCGCGAGGGCCATCGCGCACATCGGGTCCCATCCTGCCTGGTAGCTCACGACCTGGAGGTCCGCGAGGCCCGGGGCCAGGACCGAACCGTCCCCCATCAGGCCCATTAAGTGGTGGGCCTCGGGTAGATCGGTAGGTATTGAGCCTCTGACGAGTCTACATCAATGGAGGACACGATGAAAATGAAATAACAGCTTTGATGAGCAGCTGGATCAACACAACATACGTACCTCGAAGCGTTCCGCGCGGAGCTCTTCGAGCTCCTGTTGTAGCTTCTGTATGTCCTGCATTGCTTTGGGGTCGTCCGAGCGCTGGCGGACACCAAGTCTATGGTGCACCATCCATGATCTGGTGGCCCGTTCAGCTCTGCGCAGACCCTAGCAGCCATGCCACTTCAGAGGCGCACGCGCATGCCATGGGAAGTGCTGCCGGACTGCGGAGGGTATGCTTTCACACAGGCAAAGGGTGCGGCTTCACCAGCACGGCACATCTATGGCCAGCATTGTTACACTGTCACCAGCCGCTACCGTTTGGGATCCGGTGCTACCATTGTAAGTGTAGCGAACGCAAGTACGCAACCAGATTCACTGCAGTGCCATGTAACTGTCCTGCTTCAGTATGCCACGCTCAAGGGACCGTTACAGTGCTGCAAAGAACACGATTGCACATTGCACTCAACTTGAATCAGCCATGGCGTGGAATGTGGCAGCCTGGTGCCACGCCATGTTAACATATCCGCATACTTTGCTCACCACATACTACAGTAGTACAGTTATTAATCCCAAGGTTTGGCATGTCGCGCAGCTCCTGCTGCACCTCACGGGACAGACACCATGCATGCCTGGCATGCTTGTTTGCACATGCACCACAGCAACGTTCTCTACCAAGACCGTGATATGTACTACGATGCGCGTCTACACACCTCTGAGCTATGCAGCTGATCGTGTTGTTGGCAGCGTGTTGCCGTGCATCCTGGAACGGCATGAGAAGCTCCTTTGCAGGTGGTGCACAAAGGCCAGGGTTGAGTTTCGCCCTCCCTAGTAGCATGGCGCCTTGCCCAAGGAGCCTTTGAGCGCCTGCAGCTGCGCCCTACGTGCTGCAAACAGCGCATCCAGCGCATACCCAGGCACGTCCGCCCCCTCTGGTGGCAGAGCAGGTGCTGGGCGTGGCGCAGAAGCTGCGGGTGCATAGGCATGGCTTGTTAAGCTTTCGGTTGTGCTCAGCCGCTGCATGCCCTGCCGCGCAGGAAGCGCACTGTGTAGACGCCCAGTAGGAGCGGCAGTGGTGCTGCCCAACCTCCCACTCCTTGCGTAGGGGCTGTGCCTCGCTGCGCTGGTCGTGACGAGCTGGGGAGCCGCTGAGGCCGGCCGCAGCTGCGGCAGCATGGTGTTGTGCTGCTGCACCACTGGCTGTGCGGCTGCAGCATCTGACATGGATGGTGGTGGTGCGCCAGGCTCCCCACCATCAGCTGAGCCATGGGCAGGTGGTTGTGCTTCCAGGGCAGCCGCGGTGCTGCGGCCTGCAGGCTGCGTGGACTTGACGGCTGCTGCTGGTGCTGCCGGTGGTGTGCTGCTTGAGGACGTCTTCAGGGGCCTGCCGCGCTTGGCCGTCTTGAGCTTCAGCTTGAAGGCCTGCATGCTTGGGGGGCACGGCCGCCAGCCGAGTGGATGTTGAAACTGTGCAAGCGTGCACATCGCCACCCTGTGAATCAGGACCCATATGCCACCGTGTGCCCCACCACCATGGCTGTGCACCGCAGTCCAGTACCACCCCACGCACCTGCAACGATTTATTGAATGCCAGCGCCAAGTTGGAGCCACGCCCGAAGAGTTTCGCTGCCAATGCAGCAGCCAACGCGAATGACTGCAGCGCACTTCCGTATTCGTCCTGCACGATGGGTGGATGTGCGCAGGTACTGTTAGTGACTCCGTCGTCGCATTATGCTCATCAGCTGCCAGCATTCCCTGTCATGCTCTGCGCAGTTCAACTCAGGCAAGACAGCAATGCAGGAAAGGAACGAGATCGAGAGGCAGAGCTTGGGACAGGTGCAGCTTGACGTGGCGCACCAGATGCTCCAGCTCAACTGCTTCATTGTAGAACGCCATGGCAAGTGCGCTGCATTGGGAGGGGGGCGCGAGCTTCAAGATCGACGCAACCCGTGCCACAGCTGCCTCATCTGCGGAGCTCCTGCTGCCCCCATCCCTGCTGCTCAGCCCTGTGCTCCTGGACTGTGTGCTGCCAATGCTGCCTTTGCTGGTACTGCTGGTAGCACCATCCGATGGCATGTGTGCCCATGAGCCGCCTCCGCTGCCTGAGCGGAAGTTTGCACCCTGTGATTGTGCGGACCTGACGCGCGGCAGTTGAAGCTGGACATCAGCGGAGAGTGCCCGAGCGCTGCACCATGACTCCAAGTCCTGCCGCTGGATCTGGTGTATGGCGCACAGCGTGTCAGCAGCTTCCCTGCAGCCAACGTGTGCATGGCAGTGTACGGCTAGTTTGCACAGGGCGCGGGGATTTGCGCGTCTCTGGCAGCTGGAAGCCATAGCAAGGACGGCGCATGCATGGAGGGAGTTCGTGCAGCACACCTTGCATGCTGCAGCGCCTCTCTGTGGCGGCCCATGCCGCTCAGCACGGTGCACATGTTGATGAGTGTGGCAGCTGGGTTGTCAGGGTTGGCACTGCTCTCCTGCAGATCTGGCTGCTGCTGAGCATCTGCTGGTGGGCTCTGCTCAATCGCCAGTGCCTGCTGCAGCAACTGCACGGAAGCATGGGGGCATGGGCAGCATACAGGTGTGAGTTTCACTGCAAGTTCATTGCAAGTGTGCACTGGCACAGGTGTGGGGACGTTTTGCTGCAGGATACGCAGACGAGCACGCAGGCTTGGAACGTGTGCATGGAACAGACCAGTGCGTGAAGCAAATCTGTGCATTTGATGACGTCACAACACTCACGCTCAATGCCTGCGCAGGCTGCGCACAATGCCTGTAGTATATCGCAAGGTTGTTGAGGGTAGCTGCGTACAGAGTGCGCTGCTGGCGTGGACTGCTGCTCGCCAGCAGGCCGCCTGGCTCACACAGTACCTGCGCCTTGTCCAGCAGTTGGTGTGCAAGATCGAGCCCCCCGCTGTCCAGGACGCGCATGGCGGCACTGTTATACTCGCGGCACAGTGCCAGTGCCACAGCTGCATCTTGCCAGCCCGAGGCCACGAGCTGCTGCTCCAGCTTGTGCACGTTTGCAAGGTATCGTATGTGTCTGCCGTTGCTGCATGTGGCTCCTGGCGCGGCACATGCGGCATCAGTGGCCCCTGCCTGGCCGTCTGCATTTTGAGGCTCTTGCTGCTCCTGTTGCTGCTCCAATTCCTCCTCTGCGTGCTGCAGTGGTGCTGCAAGAGCTTCCTCTTGAACTGCCTCCTGCAGTATGTTCTGCTCTGCTGTTGTAAGATCGGCAGCCATGGGTATGCCAATTATAAGGGCTGGGAAGTTGCTTCAATGTTCGCTATTTGTTGGGCTGCATTGGAACGGTCGCCTGTACAAGCTTCTTGTGCCATGATCAGAACCACGAATTTAAGCAGTGAATGCATTATGCGCACTTGCGCACCTGTCAGTTGGGTCACTTTGACCACACCCCCGTGATATATGGCCGCGTCCCGCCTGTTTTGCATGCCAGGTTGACGTGTATTGCTGTAGCCAAGTTCTTCAGTGCATCCGCATAAACCGTACCAACTTAGAGACAAGACCTAGTTTTAGCACCCCTAGATCTTGAACCCTGGGTGAACCCTTTGGGCCAGGGGGCCCCAGGGGTGCGTAAGAAAAGCTCTTGGGTGCACCACAAACCCTGCCAAAAGGAAGCTCGGGCGCAGCCCAGCCTGTTGAAAAGCAGTAACGATGTCGCATAAATCGGAAGCTGTTAAGGTGCGCCTGCTGTCAAAACAGCAGCAAGAGGTTACCGTGCATGAAGTACCCACATGACGCTTCGTTGCCTCTTCTTTTTCGCAGGTGGTGGTACGCTGCCGCCCCTTGAACAGCAAGGAGCTCAACGATGGTCGCCAACGCATTGTGGACATGGATGTGGATGCTGGTCAAGTGCGGGTAAGTTTGCATGGGAGCTGTGCATGGGCTACCTTGCACGCCGGCCCGCTGCGCACGTGCACCAATGGTGCATGCACTGGAGGCACCCAACATGGCGCACGTGGCAGCAAGTGTTGTGCAAGCCCATGCAAGCACAGCGCACCTGCAGGGACCACGCTTGCTTAATGTGTGTGGCCATGCACTGTTTAATGATGCAGGTCCGCAACCCCAAGGCTGATGACAAGGAGCCGCCCAAGATGTTCACCTTTGATCAGGTGTACGACTGGAACTGCCAACAGATGGAGATCTTTGACATCACTGCACGGCCCATCGTCGATTCCAGCATGGAAGGCTACAATGGCACCATTTTTGCCTACGGCCAGGTGGGCACACCATGCCTGAGAAGCAGCTGCAGGCTACCAGCTGCATCCGCAGCCCATATGGTCATCGAGCTGGTGGAATGACCCCTGCGCAGCGCGGACTGGGGAGGGGGGGGGGGGGGCGCTGGGTGGCACCGCAAGGAAATTGCTTGCCTGGAACAGCAGCGCTTGTCTGGAACAGCTGCACTGACGCGCATGCACCGGCCACTGGGGCTGCTGCATGCAGACTGGCACCGGCAAGTCGCACACCATGGAGGGCAAGGAGGAGCCGGCAGAGCTGCGTGGTATCATCCCCAACACCTTTGACTACATCTTCCAGCGCATCGGGCGCGAGAGTGGGTGAAGACCGCAGTGCACTGTGCTTTACACTGCAGCGGCCCAGCGTGCTGTGCTGCAGGCGCACCCTCACCACTCACTTGCGGCTGTGGCCACCGTGGTGATGGCCTGCGTGTCAATGAACATGGGTGCTGGGGCACATCGTGCCGAGCTTGCACATCGTGGCACACCGCCCTGCATGACTTGTGGTTAGGGTTTAGAGTTTAGGACGATCAACCCTTAAATTGCAACCTAAACCCTAAACCCTCAAACCCTTAACCCTGAACGTGCTCCCCAGGCGGCAGCAAGGAGTACCTCGTGCGTGCCAGCTACCTGGAGATCTACAACGAGGACATCCGGGACCTGCTGTCGAAGAACCCCCAGACCAAGCTGGAGCTGAAGGAGAGCACAGACAAGGGGGTGTACGTCAAGGACCTCATGCAGTTTGTGGTCAAGAGCAGGGAGGAGATCACGAGCGTGCTGCAGGTGCGCGCACACGCTGCATGTGGCCGGCATGCACAGCGCACGCGCGCTGCGTGCGCGTGGGCTGCGCACTGTGAGCACCAGCGGGGATGATGGCCAACGGGCACATGGGGTGTGCCCGCTCACCAGCAGCTCTTGTCTGGTGGTGGAGGCTGGGGTGGGGGGGGG